>JAOSYY010000016.1:4687684-4699489 GCA_025727935.1 Hebomoia glaucippe
AATTTAAGACGTGGACGTTTTTAAATCAAAAGACTTATCTAAAAGATACATTAGGTATTTTAAATATATATTTCAATGAATTTAAACGACCACGTGTGTTTTTGAAAATTCATAAGGTTTTGTTGTTATTAAAAATAATATGTTAAAATAGATTATTAAAAAAATCAGACCCAAAAGAATATATTTTAAGTGTACTAGGAAATTCTAAGCATTTTCAAAGTGCATTTCTATGATAGTAAAACCCACCCTATCCATTAATAAATTGGAGGGATTGTCGTCTCAAGACCAGATTACACTGACTCGGACTTAACTAGTTTCTTTTGTAAGGGATTTACTCCAATTGCGTTAGGAGTTCTTACTAATTTGTCAAATGCATTTTCATTTTCAATTTGTATGTATAATATGTACTGCAATCCCTGGGGCTGATATTCTTTAGGCAAGTTTCGTTTTCTAGTTATTATATAATAAAGTCATAATTATTTTTTTCTATTAATTCTCAATGCAATAAATTTTAATAATTTATTATATTTTAAATTATAGTAGTTGCGAAATTAAACTTTTTTTTAAATATTTTAATAACCTCAAATTTATAAAAATAATACAAATAACTTATTAGCTAGGAAGTCTGAGGACTGCTCCCGAAAACGAAGACGGGTGATAGTATTAATGTCACCTTTGATGAAGGAACAGAAAAACAATTGATCCTGAGTAAAAAAAAGACATATTTTTAACACTTTCTATTAGCATTCTTTACGCTTCATCTTGTAAGTACAGCTAAATGAAACGACAGTTTCATAACAAAACCATTACTTTACTAAAAAAAAAATAACCAGCAATGCAGCATGATAACAAAAACAGCTGGACTAACATAATGGAGCGAAATAACGCTAATAAAACGTTTTAAAATGTGATTTTCTTTGTCAGGATCGAATTTTATTCCATCCCTCCATCAAACGTGTCATTAGTACTACCACCTGTCTTCGTTTTCAGGAGCAGTCCACAAACACTTCTATAACTAGAAACATTTTAAGTTTTAAAAACGATTATAAAAAAATATGGTACAACTCAAATTGCCGACCGTTCCATAGTTTCGATTTTTTAATAATTGTAGACAGTTTATTAAAAATATTATATATAAGCAGGTCCACATACTAATCACGTATTTTTCGCTCATTAAAATATTGTGTTACCTTTCGTCTGTTTAATCTAACTGTATATTGATACGGTGGCTTGTGGTTTGATACTAATTTAGCTGGTCAAGCCTCAAGCTATCGGAGTCTCTCCACAGCTGTAATTACCACTCAATTTCACTGGATAACCTTAAATCAAAATACAATGGATATATGCCTACGTCATATACTTTCCAGGATTTATAGATTTCAACCCCTAAGAAACGCTCCTGTAGCCTATACCTCTAACGAATAGTGTAATAAAATCATATAAAACATTAATTTTACCGTTTTCTATTGTTGTCTTAAAATTTAATATTTTGATTAGTGTAGTTCTTAAAACAATTTGATCTATAGAATTTCTGAAAGACATGTTCTTTAACGCATAAGTAAGTAAAAAGTATAATAAATAAAGCGTATCTCATTAGATTAAATTGTATTTTATCAGAGTTGTTTAAAGGAAAAATGAGTACTGTTTTATATGCTTTTATACATTTTCGATGCTATTAACAAAATACAGAGAATATCTGTTTGAACTTAACATTTTAACGAGTCAAAATCCTTTCCACCCTCTCAATAAATCACTTTATTGACACAATAAGCCGACACTTCTCTCTTCATGATGCAACACGCAAATGGAAAACGACTTTTGATTAAAAGAATTCAATTCGGTTGGCTTTAACGGTTATGAATCTTAATAACGAGCTTTTAAAAGTCGTGATGCTTTGATACAATGAAATTAAATTAATAGAAACTAATATAATTCCAACTATCTGAAACTAGATATTCTATTAGCGGGCTAGGGCTTCCAATAAGGCCAAAATAAACATTACAATTTCTATCTTTGTATATGTATTTGTATTTTGTCACAAATATTTTATTTATTTAAATATGGTAATAATTTATAAAAACTCTTAATAGTACTATTTTACTAAAGCATTCAAAAACATTTTCTCTTTATCGGATAAAGATACAGGTCAAGCCTGTATCTAAAGAAAGAAAGTGTAATATTTAGGCCACTGAATTCGTGGATGTACTTGGATCAAAGACTAAGTACCTCCCACTACTTCACAAATCCCTGAGAAGAGGAAAATCTCCAATTTATTTATATAAATTTATTAATTCAATATTTTGTTTAATAAATATTATAAATATATTTCTATGTTCAAATTTTGTATGTAGGTAAATAATATAGCCTTAACATCAAGTAAATAGGTAAGAAAAAGATTGCTTATTATAAGACCATCCTTGATAAAAGCTTAAACTAAAAAAACTTTGATTATTAAGAATAGGAATGGAATCTTGAGATAAGTTTTCAAAGTCGATTAAAAATGAGTTTTTGTCTAGGATAATTCCCAAAGCGCTTAAGGAGAACAAATCTTAATTCGCAGCAAATTGAAATAAGTCTTCGGTTATCGACCCTAATTAAAACCTATTTGTAAAAAACAAAATTCTTTAACGTGTTCTTCGATATAGCTTTAAGTACAACTTGATATAAGTATTGCCGATACAAATTTCCCGAATCTAAGATATTTATTGTCTATTTAAATTAACAAGTCTTTTGTACGTCTGATGACTTTTGAATTTGTTTGATACGATTATTATGTGAAAAATTGTATAGTACTGAAAAATATGTACGTTTTAGCTTTAGTTAAGCATATATCTTCTTAAACAAATAAGGAGGTTGAAAAGATGTCTTCAAATATTTAAGTAAGCCGTGGCTATGTAGATATAGTGTAAAATATCATTTATACTTCATGATCCCAGTCTTAGATTAGATTTCGATTTACAAATTTATCCTTTGTGTAGAAGACGATGTAAAAATAGCATTACTTGCTGTAGGGTAAGCACATTTTGGTATTTACCATAAGAAAACAAATTTTAAAGATGGTTTCTATTTTGTTGTTTACTAGTTCACATTAAGCAAAACATTATAAGATTAACAAAATTAAATAAGATTTTTCAGCAGCGTGGCCATTTGAGATATTTTCTTGGTTGAAATAATAAAAACACGTGCTTTTCTTGTTTTTTTTACTATTATATATGAAAAGCGAAAAAGTTTTAAAAGTATAATTAAGACATTCTTTTAATCTGCTATGTTTTTGCAATCTTCATGTTTGATCATTAGACATGGGCAACAAGCTCTAGTGGAATATACGAGTAATAGTAATAATACGTAATTCTTTAGGTTTGACAGGGTACAGGTGAAATTAAGTTTTTTAGGACTCCTTGTTCTAAAAAATATCAATCAAACAGACCCAAAAATGTGTTTTACTGTAGCCGTACTAAGATACAAATATTCATAGAGACGTCAAATTAACATGACATAAAACTAAACGTATAAACATTTAGTATCAAAACGGTTTCGATTATTGATTTTATTTTTATGTATAACAAGTATAATAAAACATTATCTACTTATTATAATTTGTGTATATTCATGCAACCATTGGAAGCTCAGCGTTGTACATTTGATATCAGTCAGCCTTTGGTCGTAGCCAAGAAAGGTTGTACGGGTATATTAAAAAAATTTTACTTCGTGGATTAGGATGAAAGTTTTTTAAAGTTACGATTGTGATTTGTTTATATATGTATCTGATTACATTTTTATATTCTCAATATTCAGTGTGAGATTAATGAATATAGTATATGGATTATGGGACATGATTTTCTCTTAAGGTCAGTTAGGTATAACCTACACATTTTTTAATATTATTTTCTTGTATGATAATTACGGTAACTCAACGCAATATTTATTGGTCCGATATAAATTATTTTAATTTGTTAATATTCAATGATTTAATATCGTTTAATTTGAGTACAATAATTATGCCCTTCCCTTTTTAGTCGAAAGTCACGCTCACCAGTTATTCACTACGGTGGAGTCTCAAATTCTAAGTCAATTATTCACCACTTTTCCTTTCAAAAGAAAGCCACAATCGATTCGTACATTTTATCTATTTCTTTAAGGTAGTTTTAAAACATATCATTTTATATTTGCTTTGGAAGCGTGTTTCTTGGACAACAATTGTAAAAATCTGTGCCTCAAAACTTTTGATAAATCCAAGGTGTTTACGACCTTAATCCTTTTTTATGCAAATATAATAACAACAGGCGTTGAGCGTAATTTGCTCTCACAATGACTGTTGAATGTTCATTATAAATGGAAGCATGTTTTTTTTTCTTTTTGGCATAAACTTATAATTATATTTCTATAAAAGTATAGTGCAACAACAGTTTATTCCTTTCAAAGGTCGTTGCAATATTTTGAAATTATCACAAATATTAAACACAAACCATTTTTTATAGAACTATGTTTTGGAGATAAAATCCTTATAACATTGCATAAATGTGAAAGTTTTGGAGTATTTATGGATGTATTTTAGTCTTTCTCACGAAAAGTACTGAACAGATTTTAATAAATCATTATAGAGATATAACTATAGAAGTATAGAAATAAAGAATAAACGGGTGAAACTGCGCGCCACCGCTAGTTTAGATATAAAAGCACAAATCAGAAACATAATCCTTAATTTAATGAAAGAAAAAGTTTTTAGAAAAACAATCGCAATATAAGCCAATTTAGTTTCTAATATACAAAATTTTAGATACGCTTCGGTCCATATATCTTTATTTACACCATAACTACATCATCTTCCAGAATAATTATGCCTCGTCTTGCACCGTATAAGGCTCTCCAAATTTTCAAATAAGTGTTGTTTCGAAAGATCGTAAATTACAAAAGATTTAAATAATGTTATTAATATTAATTCATACTTATAAATATATACATTGTCATGGTAATTGCATTTAAATGTTATTTTAATTTATTTTATGTAAAACACATACAAATTACATAAATTTGAGGAGTGCCATGGAATAGTGTTTTTATTTTTATAGCATTTAGAAACCAAGAGACTCGATTTTGAATCTCTGGTATATTTGAAAAATAAATCCTAGGGGTGGATAGGGTGCAAAAGTTTAATCACTCTTAAGTGAAATATAGCGAAAAATATTTCAGTCACTTTTAGGGCTAATAGTAATTAGCCCTAAAAGTGACTGGAATACTTTAAATGCTAAGCTACATTTAAAGTAAATTACTATCAGCTCATATGAGACATACAATATAAAAAATAATGTTTTAATTGTCATATTTGAAAGAGATTTGTGCCCTGCAGGTAAAAAACATGCGTCTGCCATTATTTGACTTATTCTGTTTAAATTACAATGTCTTTTAATAAGTTATGACTTAATTGGTTACCAATATTTGATGTGGTATAGAATAATAGTTCATGAATGTGCATGAATTCAATGATCTAATTGTCTAATTGACAAATACTGAAACATTTATCGTAATGTTGTTGTTAAAATGACTTAATAATGTGTATAATATAAAAAGGGTATATCTTATACAGATGTAACATAATATTATGTACAGACATTATATCGTGTCTATTGTATGTCATGCTTGAAGCACCGAGAGTTAGAATACATTTCAATTAAAGAAGCTTAGAAACTAAAAACTTAAGACTTAAGACGAAATTAGGGAGAGGGAAGAAAATATAATTTGTATCATATAATAGCGTATATTTACGTAAAGAGAAATTTTATGCATAGCGGTTAAAAACTATTCACCAAGACGTTTCAATTTCAGCAGAATTTTATTCAGCATTTAAAGATTTAGTCAAATTAAGGTCGATTCAAGAAAAGTGCTCTGTTCATACTTCGCTAAATAAGTATACAATTTTCATTTCAAACTTATGTAGAATAGAGTTCAAAATACTATAATAACAGATGTCTGTGTTTCCAAGTAAAGGAATTATGAAAGTTGGAGACTGCTATTGTATCTACGACTCGTCCGGTTTCCTGACCTCATGTTCTTTTGAGACGTCAACAGAATAAAATACGATTCACCGTTAAGTTGCCTATCTATTTCCGATTGTGGAGTATATAAAACTGAACTAGTTTACTTACTTCCTTTCATTTTCTCATTTTTATTAAACTTATATTAATTAATTACATTGAAGTCTGGTAGTGTTCATATTATTAAAAAAATATATTATGTTTTCTCTGTCTGTTTGTTTCAGCTAAACATCAGACTACTTTTTATTTGAACATTGACATAGCTAGTTTGTTATGTTCGTAGTTTTGAAAAACTAAATAACACCAGAATAATCTGGCTAACCCAATTTCCATTATCAGACCAGGTTTAAAGTATCAAATGTTAGGATTGCATCATAAAATGTTGCAAATATAAATTCACAATGTTTAGTTTTGATTATTTCAAATAAAGTTTTAACATTGGACTACATTGTTTGTTAGTGACACGTATAGATAATAGTGTTAAAAATTGTTACATTTTTATCATTTATAGATTTTTCCTTATTTCCGACTATGCTTAAAACCATTCTGATGTTATTTTCGAAGATTGTTGTGCCTCAAAAATGCAAATCTTACAAAACAGGAACAACGCGGTCCACACGAAGAATGTCACGATATAAACCTATCCAATTTAGTTGTTTTTAACGATTTATAATGGCCAACAACAACAAATAGACAGTATCTCACGAATATTAATTACATAAAAACAATCAAAAATAAATAAAATCCAAATAAAGGCGAGTACTAGCCTGAATTCTAATCTCAAGAAGCGCAAGAAAGTTTGCTCGAAAATATTTGCTTCGGGCAGAAAATGGACGTGCATTCTTAAACAAACATTGTCTTTCTACTTTTCTAAACCTCTAAGTTTCCAACTGCATGGAACTCTTACTTCAGTCAAAAGTTCAGTCATCGTTGCAACAGTTTTCTTACGTAATTCCAATACCGCGTAATTTAAAGTATTACGTCAGAACACCTTACTTTTCTTAGTTTCGTTTTCCTTTACACGAATCTGTATTTAAATAATTTGCATTATCACGCGCGTTCCTAATTTAAATAAAACTGTTTTAACTATACTGACCTGAATTATAATAAAAATGTTATATATTATTCTGGATCAATATCCGGTTTAAAGGTACAGTGATTTGAGATCAATTTTTAATTTAATTATTTTTATGCAATTCAAGGGATGAAAAATCGAAAAAAAATTAAAATACTAACTCTGTATGGGAAACATATTTTATAACGTGTGTCAATATATAATGTACTGATATTATTAATATGTATTGTTTAACAGATCCTGGAATAATTGTAATTGTCATTTCTTTCCATTGAATTGTGTAAAAGCGAACCAACTGTTTCTAGCATAAAAGTTATATCAAATTGTTTGAATAAAACGCAATAAAAATCACGTTCAGAGCGTTTAATAAAAAAGAATATATTTAATACTCCACAACATTGCGTCCATTCATAGGTTACGTAAAAAATTGAAATCTAATATATAGTCTTAATTGCTTTATTTTCATTAAATGTTTAATATTTATATGTAAAAAACATCAAACCCAGTGATGTTAGTTTTTCAAAAGCGCTTTGAACTGGTAATGAATAAATTTGCGATTCTATATTGAATTGAGTCTATATTTTCTCGACTTGGGAGATGATAGGGAAATTGTCGATTTCCAACGGTTGGTAGAAATTTATTACTTTATTATCAGTAATTTATGAATAATTTGTATGTTCGGTCAAAATATTGAGATGTTGGATGTTTTTGTCTTGATTCAAGACTTAAGACGTGATTCACAGCGAAAGTAAGCTGTCTAAGTAGAAATATCTACTTAGCTCATTTTTAAGTAACATGTAATTTGGCTTTTTAACTAAGTACTTGTACTTTGTATAAGTAGTGCTCATTATGTATAACATAAACACGTATATTAATAAAGATCTATTAAGGTAGTAATTTATAACAGTAATGTTAATTTTATAATTTCTTGATATAATACATAATTATACGAAAATATAAAATAAAAGTGAGTATACAGTTTTACTGAAGTAAATTTGTTTTTCTGTATATTTACTCTCTTTTTATATTTCCTCACCGAAAATTCCATTCAAGACCTGCTTAACAAAATACCACAAATAGCTAAGCAACAGGAGTGCGTACAGTATAATAACTATAAAGGTAACTTATTCATAAAAAAAAAATTTATGTGGAAAATTTATAAAATATGTTTTAATATCCAAACGACATGTTTTAATCACTTTTCGTTTCGTAAAATTAATTGAACGTGCTTTGGCTGAGAATATTGATGCGGAAAGTTTTTAATAAAAGCTCCGTAGAAATTTATTGGAGATTCCGTTATTTTTAAGCAGTTTATGAAGAAATTACAGTGAGTTATTATTGATATTATATTGGATTCATAATATGGGTTCCAATACTTTGTTTCCGTAAAAAATGTTTTAAAATTATAACACATATTAACATATTACACAAGTCGGACCTTCAGCCTTTTGATACACAATTAACAATGAAGCGCCATTAAGCATTTTTCCAATAATTATGATATTTACTGTCGTAAATCGAGCTACGATTAAAAAGTACTGATCCGCCTACATCAAATACCTCTTATAAGTTGTACACAGTATCGATATATATTTCACCCGACTAATGCCCGTTTTACACAATAACAGTTAAAACGATTTACAAATTACAGGCATATAAAAATCTATTATAATATATATGCTGAGAACTGAATACCGTAATGGTAATGTTTAAGAATGACAAAAAGGAAAGTTATGTTTCTTCTTAATATTTTTCCAAGATTTATATGTAACTTTTAAAAAAATATCTACCGATATATCAATAGATTCTTAGAAGTAAACTCTAAGAAGACTAACGGTTTTAAAAACAATTTAGTATTGAGGTCCCTGTGGTTAAATTTAAATGACTCCATCTATGTAGACTTATTAATATTTTTTACTACTACGTTGTATACCTTGTCAACATCAAGTATATAAAAATATTAGAAAAACACAGCTATTTATGTGATTATTATTAATTATATAGATAGAGGTAAATAGAACTCATTGCAATATACATTTGAAAATTATATAATCTATATTTATATAAGGCTTGCTATCAGAATATACAAATATCTCTTTATACCGTAGGGTATATGTATTTATATGTGTGTAATGCTGTAATATATATGTATTCACCTAATTCATTCTAACGAAAATTCGATCGGTGAGACGAATAAAAATAGG
This sequence comes from Hebomoia glaucippe, assembly GCA_025727935.1. Lineage (NCBI taxonomy): Eukaryota > Metazoa > Arthropoda > Insecta > Lepidoptera > Pieridae > Hebomoia > Hebomoia glaucippe. The sequence goes on from JAOSYY010000016.1 coordinate 4,696,996, forward strand.
TTTGCACCATTAATAAAGTAGACTACGGGACTTTATACTGATATTTTATCGTGAAAATTTTTATACTTTTAATTCACTAGCAAAAATATCCGCAATTTTTTAGACAGTAACAAAATGCAATGTTGCACGGAAAAACCATTTACCGTGTCTGCGTTGCAATGAATAGGGGGGTAATTACATAAAATATAAGTTTGTTTCGCAATAAGCCCGTAGCCGTAACACGACACGATTTATATTGAGCAAGCTTTGCGGCGAAAAACAAATGCTTGCGCATTTTTTTCAACGTTCTGGTAATATTGATCAAATAAGAATCTCTTTTAACGTGAAAATAATAAATTAAAATATTATCTTTTATATTAGGCGAGTTTACGGTAGAGTAGAGAATGGAGGTTCTTCAGCACTTCAATACTGACGTAATTTTACTTTCTTTATTAATCTCCATGTCTGGAAGATTCTCACACGTAAATATAAGAGACATGTCATTGAAATGAATTTTAATCTACTCCTGAGTATTGCTTTATCGAATTGAAGCTTTATAAATTAGATCTTGTGCATTACAGTATAGTGTATGCATGCTTTCTATATGTTAAATTTATTTATGTAAAGTACAGTACAAAAATAAATTATTTAAAAATTATTTTGAGGATAATAATTTCATTTCATGATTTGGCGTTATGTAGTTGGAGAAACTATGTCGATAATCACAAATATTGGCATTATACAACAACTACCTTCAAGTTGCATAAGCTCAAATCACTTTAGTTAATAACCTAAACCAATTAAAGTAATTGCTGTAGATTAATGCAATCTTCTATAATTATTGAGTATAGATTAATTAAACTTCTAGTAAAGGAAAAACGATGTAAAGAGTTATTATCGAAAAAGTTGTTATGATCATAGAAACAGTAAAAAAAAAATAAAACATTTTAATTTAAATGTATTCTCTTAAAAGATTATTATTAATTATTCAAAAATTTGGATTGTGGTTCCAAATCTAATATATAAACTTTAAATGCCTTTAAAATTCATAACAACATTAATGCTTTAATTATTTAAATAATAAAATATGCTTCATCTGTCTAGTTATACAATTGAATATGATAGTAATTTGTTGTAAAATTTTGAATCACTAGGACTTGTAACTTAAGAGTTACATAAATAACACGAGACTATGGATAAATTACACTTCCACTTACGACTAAGAGTACTTATATGGTAATAAAAACAATAATAATATGTCATTTCAGATATATTAAAATGTGGTGACCGTAGTAGCACTATCTACGAAATATTGTCTACAAACTCTACGAATACTACTTCCGTAGCAAACAGCTACAGCTAACGCTACGAAGACATTTTAATGACTACTTTTATTATTGCCAATTTACTGACCTTTATCATGTCAATAACAATTAATGGATGCGTTTTATATAGTCATATGTGTGTGGAAGGCTTACAGCCATTAGTCATTGTAAACATCGTAATTTCTAGAAATAATAACGAATTATAAGGTTCATAAATAACGGTGTTTAGATAATTATGTTACGGTTTTACACAGTGGCCAAGGAAACTACATGAAAATAACTGATAAGGTTGTGTCATGAAAAGCAATTTAATTGGTTTACTATTACAAAGGAACGTGCTCTAACATCGGACACCGTCAAGTGCGGAGCGTCTAATTAGCTCGTCGCCAGACAGCATGTAGTATGTCGCTATTTGAAATAGCGAGTTCTTATTTAATATGTTTTTTTTTAACTTCATATATAGGAAAACATTGACCTTAGGATTTAATTTTGAAATTCTTCTATTATTCTTAAAAAATATAATATTTTACCTTTAATTCCGTTGTACTGTATTTTTTATTGGAACCACTTAACATGTCGTAATATAAGTATTGTATGTTTATATACAAATCAATTTCATTGGAAGAATTAAATAAAAAAAAATAAGTTTTAATCTAAAATTTTGGATAAACGCTAGTTAAACTGACTATAAATATTATTCTTTAGCTATGTAAGATTATAGCAATGTATTTTAAATAAATATATATTTAAGAAAACACATTAAGAAATCGAAATATATTACCAGCATCTTTAAAAAATCTTCATTTATGTTGTCCTTCCAAACTTTTTCATACAATTCTGATGGAAAAACTTCTTTCAGAGTATTAGTTTACAAATAAAGTAAGTAGTTCGAGTTTTATCAAATTCATTCCGACCATTAGTCGGGTCCCAGGCTCTTTGTGGTAAACTTGGAGACCATTTGAATACAATCATAATGGACTAGTGTTGAGTTTGTTTGCTTTGTGTGTATTTAACAGGGAAAGTTGTAAAGTTTGAGATGGAGTGTATAGCTGTTTATTTATTTACACAGCGTTTTCATAATTCAATAATAAATTAATGTTACTTTTTAAATCTTGATTTAGAAAAAGACAATTTACTTCCATTAGGAAAGTATTTACCTTCTTTTAAGAAAAAATAACAATCACTTCACA
>JAOSYY010000016.1:4699589-4712364 GCA_025727935.1 Hebomoia glaucippe
ATGCGACGAATTACTTAATGATCATTTTATAGTTGCTTGACTAAAGTCCTAAATTAAGAGACCACAGTAGTACGACATCACGTACCGCAAATTGAAACGAGATGACCATTCAGCTGTGATGTGATGTGCAATCAGCCATAACAATTGTGTTTATGAAGATCTCGTAATTTTATGTCACTGATGCGGCTTTAAATGAGCCGTTTGTGTGCACGGTGCTTTTTGGAAGGATAAGAAATCATAAATCGAATAAGTTATATATAGTCTTATTTTTAATCAAGTTTCATCATTCAAATAAAATATACGTTAACAGTTTATTATTGTTTAGTATTGCGGGAAAAGTATTTTCCTCAATAATGACCAAAGTAAACATTAAACAAGATAACAAGTAACACATTTCTATTCCGTTTATATGTTTTTTTATTTAAATAAATATATTATTACGAAAATTTACAGTTGATTGTAAAGCTTCAGATTTATACAACCTACATATTTACTGTTTTTATTTTCTCCAGCATAATGTACAAAGAAGCAAAATGTATGTATATTATTAACTATTCTTGGTTAGTATACAAATATGGGGAAACATTTTTTCACTCTTGAAAGAAACTTAGTTTATAGTATATGATAAGACATTTATACTTATTTTTATTTATAGCTTTCGAAATTCTATATAAGGAAATTGAAACGTACTTTTTGATCTATTCATATTTTTACGGTGATTCGTACCTAGAAGGGAATATTGTTACTCACTGAACTAACGGGCGCGTCAAAATTGTATTTCACAAATGAAACGATTTTAACCAAAAAACTTAATACATGTCCATATTTATATATGACTGTCGTTCTTCTAACTTATAACATGGTTGTGACACGTTATTAGTTTTTTAAGGTCAGCTTTCATGGATACCCATATTAAATGCTGTACCAACCAAAAATGTCTTTCAATATTTATATTTAAACGAATATTTATTTTCCATTATCTTTGTACGTGACGATTCTTTAACATTTGCATCTGTAGTTTTATTATATAATACAATCTTCAAACCTAAAGCGTTTTCTATTTTTTCTTTTTCATGTATCAGTTGTTTTTATTATTTAATGTTTTAAAACGTCTTTTACTTATTTTATTTACATTTTAAATAGTTTTATAGATTTTTTTATGACTCACTGGAAGACTATTCAGTTGAGGAGAGTTCCTTCCCCAGAAGACATGGTTATCGCCAGCAAAAAAATAATCTATTTATATAATTTAATTATCTCTTCTATTCTAACTATAATTAATGAAAAGACAGCCCTAAAATTTCTTGAGTACAATCATTCGAAGATAAAATCAGTCTGTTGGTAATATCAAAATAATAGGTCTTTCCCTATGAAATTGCCTTTCTGCACTAATGGCTATTTTATAATATTTTACAAGAACTGGCGTTGGAATCTCTCGGTCATCCGCCCTACTCACCAAATCTTGCACCTACATACTCTTACTTTTTCCAGAATTTGGATAACTTCTTGGCTGGAAAAATTTCATTACCCGAAATTCGGTACAAAATGCCTTTGAAGAATTTGTTGCCTCCCGTCCAGCTGATTTCTTTAAGCAGGACATCAATAAACTATCTTTGCGTTGGCAAAAATGTATTGATTGCTTTTGTGATTACTTCGATTAATACAAATAAAAAATACATACAAAAAAAATCGTATAAAGTTTTTCATACAAAACGACAATTTCATAGGTAAAGACCTAATACATTTTCTTTTAATTTATATCAAACTATTTACGATACATATAACAGAAACATAGGTTTAAAAAAAAAATTAAGTCTGTCTATCTGTTTATTCCAGCTAATCTTTTTACCACTTGTATGCATTTTTCCATAAAAACCGTTCTTTCTTTAGAATATTTTAATAGATATAAGATTTTGTCACATATAATTAAATATAATGTAATCAGCGTATGAATAAAAGGATTTTGAGCATAACATATATCTACCATTAAAATAAGTGTCTTAATTAAATATTACGATTACATATGCGTAACGTCAATTTGTTAGACGGCGGATTTAGCGGAGTTTAAATCTACAGAAATGACGAGATTCACTTTATCTTTGTAATTTAATTTCTCGGTCTCCTCTGATTTAATCTCTCATTGATTTGCATCGAAATTAACTTTTAGATAAGCGAAATGACTACTAACCAAACGTTTTGTAATTTATAATTCATTTTTATACAAAATAAGAAATTATTATTTAGTTTTTGGATAAAAATTATTTTTCTGGTTACAAATCGTATTACCTCATCGTTTTCGGGAGCAGTCTTTTTACAATTATTGATGAGTAGACTTTTTTCGCAACCTTAGTTTTCAGAAATATCATATTATACATGCACAATTTTTAATACAGAATAAAGATTCAGTAAAATCTGACTTCTTCAATTTAATGGTATTATTTGTTTGTTTAGTTAGTAATATATGCTGGACTTTGGAATTATCAATAATACACTGAAATTTCCTTAATATGTATGGTTTACAGTATAGAATAGTTGTGGTTATCACTTTATATAAAGAAAACTACAAAATATAGGTAGGAACACAAAATAATAAAAATATCAATTAATGCTAATATATGTTTAGTTCATACAGTTAACTAACGTCATATGAGTATATATTATCTAAGACAAGGAAAATGTTACTCTCAAAGCTTTTTATAAATATTTTATAAACCTTTATAACAATATATGGTATTATATAACGAGACACATATGAATTCAGCGCGGACAAGTTCTTAAGCGCAATTGAGAAACTTTCTTAATTAACTTACACGAATTAAAACATATAATGCAACTAAAACATACGAACATACTTTATTCTAATCTGACACGTATTACCTCATATTGTGCTTAAGGAGTGACTGGTATAATCTCTCTATGTGTAAATCAAAACCATACAATTTCAACTCTATTTACCTACTGATAAGATTCCATGTTCATTTCCTATTTTACGCCAGATTTGTAGTTATGAGATGGCTTGTTCTGTTTTGCTACAGACTACGAATTAAACAGTTTTTGTATGGTCTAAACAATTAAAGAATGGTTTCCTATTTCATATTATTTATTAATATATTATATTCTTATTTTGTGTTAAATATCTCTGAATTATAATTTACATACGAGGATGACTTGAGTAAGTATTCAAATTCATCAGCCATTTACACAACGCTATTTCGATCATTCTTATTTTAATTTAAAAGTTCTTAGATGAAAGATGGATTGCATGTTATTAGTTTACAAATGGCGCGACATAACGCTAATAAAACGTTATAAAAATATGTTTTTTTTTAGTCAGGACCGAATTTTATTCCGTCCCTTCATCAAAGGTGTCATTAGTACTATCACCTGTCTTTGTTTTCGGGAGCAGTCCCCAAACACTCTGTATTTTGATATTCCATATTGTTATTCGATTATAACCGTATATAAAAAGATTAAATTAAATAAAAAAAAAAAATCCTGGATCGTTTCAAACTTTCGCTTCAATAAAGTTAAAGGCTTTTTTAATGCTTTACCTTAAGGCAAATCACAAGTAGTAATGTAATAAAACTTGATCGTTTTTACATTTACAGCAGTAGAAACATAACTTATACGATTTCGTTTTGTGCCTTGTACCATACATTACCGGGTTTAGAGAATACTGAACGATATCACGGATTGCTCACCTGTTTAAGGTTAACTAAAGTACACTTGCGTTGCGGTATTTGATTTTGCGTCCGTAAGTAATGGAAACTAATTTGAGCTCTACCTACTTCAACTTATCTAATGTCTATTAGAACGAGTGATTCGGAAATTATGGCCCTAATTAGAGATATAAACAAATTATATGCGATACTAATAAAGATTAGAAACCGTTAAAAGTGTGGAAAATACAATTTAATGCCGATGTTGCATTTTAATCTGTGTACGGAAAATAAAACCTAAAAGTTTTGGAAGCAACATAAAAGGATTATTCTCACGGCATCGGAGTTCCTTTGACCTATATCTTGTACATTACACAAATTTGCATTAAAAACCCTTTGTTCACAACACTGCAACTTGTGAATTTACTTAATTCATGAATATTTTATTTCTTTATTTTAAAAAATCCATTTATCACTTGCTTTTTAAAAATGTTGAGGTTTGCGACGGTGTACTATAATCTACAATTCTATTAACTTTATTAATAAAGATTTTAAAAGCTTCGCATAGCTCATATATTTTTATAGTCTGCACGATTTTTACACCTTCAGAAACTATTTAACCCCGTCTTAGCAATATAAATGTAGTTTAGTTTAGTTGTAATTAACAATACTATAATTAATTGGTCTGAAACTGAACTAGAAACACGAATTTTACAGGTGTAAATCTTACACAAAAATATAAATATATAGGTATATTATGTTTTCATATCATAGTAAAAAGTTTGTGAAAGTAACATACTCGTAATAACTTATTTTCATAATAAAATTGGCAAAAATAAAGTAAATATAAGTAGAACGTAGTGAGTATTTATTTTAAATTATTTTGTTCAAATCGTGTACAATCTACTTGTTTAGAACTAATCAAATTAAAATTTAACACTTATCCAATATAGAACATTGTTATATATATCCCCAAAATTGCAGTAACAGATGTTTCTCCATCTAATTCAATGAATTTCATATGTGAACAGTGAAACTGGGTAACAATTTCCATTCAATTTACATACGTTTTAGAAATTCCAAATGAGAGCCTGAGTTAATTGAAACATAACAAGCAGAACTACAGGGTAATTCTAAATCTAAAGCATGTATTCACACAAATTTTTATCAACAAAAACTTATTTATGATAAAAATGATTTAATAAACATTTAGTTTGTTTTTAGCGGTTTATATCCCCCGCATTGTATAATACTGATTTTAAAAATCATGTAACTGATTGACTTAATAACGAAGTACGGCGATCTTTTTAAAAAATTATTACAAGTTTGTGGTTTGTTTGTGACATATTTATAAGGTTTAAATTGATTCAAACGTTTACGCGTAGATTAAAATAAACTTATCAATATTTGATTTAACTGTTAAATACAAATAAAGCTAATAAAAGCACCTAAAATCATTTACTCGTCAGAAAATTGACTGAACATCCTATTCGATTGACTCTCAGTACGCGCTCAAAACTAAATTCTTTGAAATTGTACTGAATTTTTGTTCCCTTTGATATTTTTAACGTACAATTTGACATAATTAATTTAAACTAGTGCAGTAAGCAAACAGATAGCGTGTTTATAGACTTATTGAAAGTTCAATTTCCATGAAAATACATGTATATTTGTTATATAATTATGCATATATGGGCGCAAACCGCCTAGTACCAGAAGTACTATTTTATATCATTTTGTATTTAATAGTTATTCTATTTTTAAATTGCAGATACGTGCTTGGCTTTACATATTTTAATTAATCATTATAACATTATTATATAATATAGGAAATGCATTAAATAAAAGTTCAGTATACAGCGCCATCGTTTGAAAATATAATATAGCCTATAACCTTCCTCTATAAATGTCCTATCCACCATTCTGGGATTAGCACGTTCAAACTCTTCAGCATTATTAGTATAGAAGATATATAGGTGTGAACAATATATTCAAGTCGTTAATTAAAAATTACTTTGTAATAGAACAGCTGATATATTAAAATCAAGTAACCACACGTCAGTTGTTGTATGCTTACATGAAGTACGTTAAATTGAATACCAGTAATTATAGAGAATATTGGACATTTAAAAACGCATTTCTGTGTTTTATTATTGTCTTGTATGTTTAACTACTATATCAAGTGTCTTATATAATAGCCTATATTACGGAATGTGACTAAAGATGGAATCTATACCTGAAAGTGGTCAAAACGAAAACGTTTTAGATAGAAAAGCACAAATAAAACTTTATAAAAACTTAAGTGTTGTAATGTGGGCTAGTATGTTTCTAAAAACATGACATTTATCTAAGGATTCTCAAACATTACAATCATAAGATGAGAGTCAAAACATGACATGAATTTTTTTCACTTACTCAAAGTTAAAATATCTAGGTAATATCACATTAAATACACAAAACAAACGATGTCTCCAAGCTAGCGTATCATCACCTATCAACAAGTAAGCGTTAAAAACGTCCGTCAATGTTTGAGATGGGAAAGTATAAATTTGAACGAAATATAGATAAGAAACTCTCCTATTGACGACCTTGTGAGCTATGCATTCAATACTCACCGGGACTGACATATTTTTTCTATACCCATAAAGAGCCTCAATTTTAATAATTGACTAGAATTTAAAAGGCTTTTTATATAAGACTTGCTATGTCTATGGTATAGCTAGATTTTGCCTATATTTTTGTTATATACTATTTTTTATTCTAGTATGAAGCGAAGTTCTTCAAAAAATGTTAAAAAAACATACTAAAACTTTGCGTTTAATCATATTTGTATGACGTATTCCCAGCTTTTTCTTAGTATTCTGGTTATTTCAAGCTGATTTAAATTATAATTAATACCGAATTTAAATTTTCGAGTGAAGCAACTAAACTCGTTATCTTAACATAATATTAATTCGAAATTATTGTTGGCAGTGACTTTGTCAATTTAGTTGAAATGCTTTGTTTAAATTTCAGTATTGGCAATGTCTATTTGGAAAAGAGATTATTTTTAATCTGTGTCTACGTTCAACAAACATTTATCTAAAATTAAAGATTATAAATTAAACCCCGTGACTCCTCGTAGGCCTTACATGTGTTATTTTCAACGATGTTATTTCTTTACAGTTGAGTATGTAGGTACTCTGAGATTAACGAAAGAAATAATATAATATTAAATTATTTAAGTAATTCCAACGACGAAGTAAGGCTAAGAACAGTTTTGATCAGCTTTGAAATTGACTCATTTATTTTCATTAGACCTATGGCATCGTCGTTTATAGACGTTTATACCATACCCCTGTTTTTGCGTTGAGTGTTAAAAAAATCTTCGCTTAACTAACTAAACTGCTTACTGTAATGTACAATCGTATTTATATTTTGTTATAAGTTTTACAATAAAAATACAAAAGATTTTAATTTACATTTTATTTCAAACCGCAACGATATTCCATCAATACTGGATAATAAACCCTTTATAAAGTTTCGCAATTGAAATCAAATCATAAATACTTTTGAAAATGGGTTTTTTTCGTAACAATTTTTTCAATACCAATAATTCGTCACGTACTTAATAAAATTCCCTAAAGAATTAAACTAAATGAATTCAATAAAATAATAATTGATCAATGTCAGAAAGATTTTTTTATTAATCGTTGTTTCCAAAGTAGAACCTTCAATAGTGTTAGTTTTGTTTATACGACTGAACTTCAGCTAATTTTATTCAATGAAGGCAAAGTTACGTTTGTTCTATCGTATATTATTTAATAAAGTGTATAAAATACACTTTGGTCTATTATAAGATACTTTCAAAATTTTATAACGATACTAGATAAAATATGAAGTAGAAAACATTAAGATTTACTGAATTTAATCATTAGTTAACTGTAAAATCTTATTAAAAATACTTTGATAAAAGATACTTTCTTAGCCCCTTAACACTTTTACCATTTGTTTAAATGCAACCTTCATAATATTATTTTTTTTAAATAATTATGAAAGAAATTGTCAATTTTGTTGTACATTAATGAACGTTTTAATGTACATTAATTATGTTAATATAGTTTAAAATATAATATGACCTAAATAAATCTAGCAAGTAAAGCTCTTCATTATTAAAGGTATGTTGGTATACGACTTTCTTTAAAATCCTGAATTTTTTTATAAAATTAAATTAAGAATTAATATATTATTATCGTCGTTATCATGAAACATTCCGTGAGCTTTTTGTTAATGTCATCTTACTAAAATATTTAGGTTTCCATATTTCTCTAGATTCAATAATGGAACATTACCATAAACGTGTAATAAAAAGGTTATTGACATATAATCCAAGAAACAAAGAATCATCGAGATTCATCTTGTTTCTAATTTCAATCTAAATATAATCAAATAATTGTTGTTTAATTTACGAATCCCGAGCGAATAGAAAGGGTTACGATAATTTTGCACAGAAATTCATTAAAAGGCTATAAACAAAGCCTCGTTACCTCAAACGGTTAAATTTTACTGCCTCGTCGAAGCCTCCGAGCTAACAATACGAATTAAATCACTCCAATAAAGAAGCTTTTCCATTTTTTTTGCTTTTGTTTTTGAAGGCTTTGTCTTCTTTAATAAGCTTATTGTAATTTGGTGTTTTTTCAATGCTGCCACAGAAATTATATTAAAGTGATTAATTAACGCATTTTATTTGGAATATTGTCAGTTGCAATAATAACGAAATTTCTTCGGAATTTGTATTCGGGATTGGTAGAGAGAAAACCTCTGGTCAACCTGTTACTTGACAAGAAAAAATCTTTGGTCACAAATTCATAAAATTTTAAAGACATGTGTTCCGTAAATAGTCTGTATTTACTTTTAAAATTACTTAGCTGTAAACTAGATAATTTATTTTATATCCATATATAAAAATAGTTATTTGGCGAGCTTACAATGTTTTAGATTAGATCTGTATTCGAAGCGTTTTCCGAATAAAATGTTACGTTCCTTTTTATAACCATACTCTAATACACTCGAGAGCAAAATTTTCTATATTATAATTACAATTAAAACACTTAGCCATTGTATTGTTGCTCTATATGATCAATAACATCTCTCTCTCTCTCATCTCATCTAATAAGTATTTATTTTGAAGTGTTATTTAGTACAAAGTATTCACCTTCTTGCTGATGAATAAGCTTTCTGAAATTATATCATAAAATATCATATTGCATGATTGTACTTGAACGGAATAATTATACTGGATAGTAATGGCCAATTAAACAGTTTAAAAATGTAACTTAATTCTTGTATTATTATTAATTATTTCAGAAATATTTATTTACGTTAATCTAACTAGGTGTCATTCCATAATCCTTAATAGGGTATGGGACTTATATTTTTGAATCTAAGTGGCATCTAATAGAATGCGCAGATTTTTACGTTGTTATTTTATTGAAAACTGATGCGATCCAGAAGATTCTCAACCATAATTTGTGAAAGTTTGTTCAGGTATATGATTTGTCAACAACGGTTACCTAAAATGTTTAATAAATTTAATGTGTTTTTAGAATAACTATGCCTGATGTAACGATTAAGCCTCAGAGGTTATACTATAAATTATAGTTTCAAATTCATTGTGATAAAACTTGTACATTAGTATGAATAGATTTTCCAAACTGATATATGAAACAACAGATATTACTAAAATATATAAACATAATATTCTGCTATAACTTATTTGGGACAATGGAAATAAGTTTATTTGTTAAGGAATTGATACTGAAAACATAACATCGGATAAATGTAGATTTTAGGAAACATTTTCAATTATTCGTAAGCTTATCTCTTATGATCTCTAAGGGCAGTATAGTTCAGACACTTTTTATGTTTATTCTTATTTATTGATATAGACACGACAATATGTTGTGTGTTAATTTTACATCTAAAACGTTGAACGAAATATTTTTAATTAAAAAAATAATAATTCGTCTACTTATAAAATACTTAATGAAGTCAGGTTATATCCACCTATGTTATGTATAGACGTACAGTTGAAGTTGAAACAAAATCAGTTACATTTATAATAATACAACTTATCTGATAGGCAAACATAATGCATTACAGAAAGTTCCATTCTTCAAAACAAAAATTGGTAAACTTTTGTAATAACAATGATTCATATACATTGTCTAAAGCTATGTCTTAACACGTTAAAAGACATATAAAGCAGTGATAAGTCATAAATAATTTATGACGATGTGAGCTTTACTCGTGGCTCTTGTCAACTCCAAATGCTGAATAATAAAATGTGATTATCCTTTACAACGGTATTTATTACATGCGATAAAGTTACCTGTATTTGTATATGAATTATACAATTACGTATTAGAATCTTAATAATTAACGATGTACCTAAAGTATCTGAATTTGGAAAGTTCGAAAATTCGTTTTGAATTTGAAACAAGAACCACACCTCACGATTTTTCCACTTAGGAAAGTATTGAAGTTTGTAATATAGTTTCTTGTTTGATGTAACTTGAATTTACTCTAGTCTTAAACGTTTAAATATATGAATATACCCAGTATAGTCAGTAAAATATAACATGCTAGAAAGAAGCTATCTATGAGTAAGATAAATAAATTTGAAAAATTTAACTTATTTTTTTAATATTTCGACAATTCAACCTACTCAACCATTACTATGTTAGATTAGGCTGGAATCTAACTTGTGACGGTTTGACCAACTTTTGCAAATGAGTAAATAATAAAACTATGAAACGTGGTATTAGGTGATTGAAACGAAGTTAATATTTCTTGTTGGATTCGTAGACTCTAGCTAAAATTTACGAAGTTGCATATTATCAAATTCCAGCCGTTAACTTAAAATTTAAAATAACTGAAATATAAATACAGCATTTTTTCCACCTATATATACGAAAAGTATCCACATCATATTAAATAAAGTTCAAAGGATAAAAACATTTCACTATAATTAGTGTAATTAATGCAATATGTGAGGTTAATATTTAAAATTTTCTGTGCATTTTAAAATAAATACCCCTTGTAATATTTTGACCTTCAGCTTCACTGAGTTTCTTATTAACGAAGATAAATCGTTGAACCAAATTGATTTTTAATTGGCCATCAACAAGAACACTGTTGTTTCATCATTTATTATTATAAATGGCTTTGATTAATGTCTTGAAAACAAAATAGAACATTTTTTAGATTTAAATTTGTTTTATCTCGATTGACCTTTCCTAGTCTACATTGAACGCAAAAGTGTGTACGTCTATGTAATTACTAAATCGATTTTGATGTATTAAATATAGTGATTCAATTTTATAGTTCTAATAACAGAGATAAATTTCATTTAAAAAATATATAACGAAATTTTTATTAAAAATATGTTACTAATTTTCAGATATTGTCGTTTTTTAAGATTTTTGCTATCAGAAATTTAAGCCTTGTTCCCCAAACAATCTGCCATAATGCTTCATGGTAAATGCAAATCACGTTTTATTAAGCTAATGACAATTACTATTAGCAGACACTACAATATGGATTAATTTTTCAAATTTTGAATTAACTAACTGTATTTAAATGGGAACGGTTAGATAGTCCTTAGAAATATGAAACATAAGTTAACAATTCATGCCATAATTGTATCTCAAATGTTACATTATGACCACTTGTAATAATATTAAAGTCTCGCCTTTATAATATATATTAATTTATCTTCCCGTCATACTATCGTTTTTAGAGCGTTCGAATACTTCATTTCCATTAAAGTTTATTGATATAAATTACATGCAGAAAATGTAAAAAAAGGTTAAAATGGCGATAATTTAATTCAGCGGACCCTTGATAGAGTAAATTCTGTAGAATAATATTTCCATTCTAGAAATCCAGTATATTAAAAAAATACGTAGTTTTGTGAAAATAATTGGTTTATAAAACTGTGGTTTTAGATGCGTCTCCACCTGTGTAGCGCCCGTATGCAAAATATAGTCGTGCACTCAGAAATTTTTTTGACAGTCTAAGTATAACACGCTTTTTTGTTTTCTTCGTAGCAAAAATTGATTAACACAGCTTTCAATTGCAAATAACGTCATCATTACTTTATATAATATTTCATTTACATTTAATAGCATTGAGGAAGAAGTGATCATTCGAGTGAAGATAAGTTTTTAAATGGTTCTTAGTGTATATTTTTCTTCTGCATGTTCTACTCCTAAATCAAAATACATTATTTGTATTTGTATTTCATTAAATAAGAATTACGACTATATTTTTGGTAAAATATAAGACTAATGTGAGACAAATAAAAATATGATTTTTAACGTACTTATTATTAAGAAAAATTATATACACAACTTAGAGTGTTTCGACAAATGGGTGTTCCATAATTGAAACAAGTATCTGTAAAAAAGTAATACTTTATTTTTACACTTCAAAATATTTACTTTGTAATCATTGCCAAAAAAATCAAGTAAATTTCATCTTCGAGGGGAAATCAAGAGAAATACTCTTAATTTTAGTACTTCTCCCTCGGCTCCCATTCCGTAAAGTGGCAACGTTCCTTTGCGTCTACAAGACCAACGATATCATTACCCTGTTATTTACATAATCGTCTAAAAACTAATAACCAAATTTAAATCTTATTGCAGTGCAATAGAGTTTAAATTGTATAATTATAGTAACTGTGTGATCCTACATTAAGACATTTAAACATTCAAAATTATCGGTGATTACTTTATCAAGGCCGTTTGTAGGAGACGAAATCTCATGGGATTTTCGATTACCTATATAGTTTATATAGATGTTATGCTCGTATAGGTGTTTTTAATATTAAACTTTTAAATATATTTATAGACATATTTTTTCAATAAAACGTTTTCAAATTAATCGTTTTTTTTTTAATTAGAATCGAATGCTTCTATAAGCCTCAGTGGCGAAGAGCAAAAAAGATATCAATTATTAGGCGAAGAAAGGATTTAAACTATTTTTTATTAAGAAAAGTTGAAACATAAGACTGTATATATAACGCGTAGTTCTATTATCATTGATTTTTTGCCTATGACATATACGATTGTAGA
>JAOSYY010000016.1:4746249-4778493 GCA_025727935.1 Hebomoia glaucippe
ACAACCCCCAATTTTCACCCCTCTACAGTCAACGCCTATTATTATGTGGCAAAACGACGTTTGCGGGGTCAGCTAGTAATCTTATACTATCAACATGTTAGACTGCGCGGGAATCGACTTCACAATTTCGATTTAGTTTATGGTGTATTTGTAGATAGACCGGCACGCACGATAAGAAATTAATTTTATTATGTAGAAATTTTTTTTTTTAGTAGTAAGGTTTAATTAAATATATATTTTTTGGAGCAAAAAGGAACTCGATGGATGCGCACCGCCGCGGCGCGCCGTTCGGATTCTAACTGACGAAGTTAAGATCATAGGAGTTTGTAAGTTGTTTTATACTTATTACATAACATTTTATTTATATTAATTTAAGATTTAAATAAGTTATTCTAAGTAAACTTATGAATTACTTTTGTAATAATTAAATTATTGGGTAGTCAGAATCGATAAGTATACAATTGTTTCCGGTTTACAGTCTGTCAAGGAAATAAATTTTAGAATATTGACTGAGTTGTATGAGTAAATTTTTTTATGTGTTAATTTTCTATATTTTATTATTGAAATATAGAAAAAAAATCATTATAATATAACATTTAGTGGAATATATTTATATGCAAACATGCAATACGTAGGTTTGCATTGCTAAATCAAAACTTATGAAGAAACTAAAAATAAAGAGATAAGACTTTTCGAAACTAGAAGAGTGAAAATGTCGTTGGAAAACTGTTTTCAACGTCTAATGGATGTTTAATTAAATTTCTTTTCATCTAATTTGTTAGGTTTTATGATGTTTTATTGTTACAGAAAAATAATAAGAGGAAGCCAGTCCACTTAGCTCTCTTAAATCTGGGAACCTAATGTATCATATGAGATATTTGCGTGTTTGTATCTATGAAAAAATTACCATACTTGACACCATATTATCTTATTATTTCAATATATGTATAAATCTTAATAGTTATGTATCCTTAATAGAAATTTCAATAGTATTGTCTTATAAGCCTAGGTTTTATTCAGGCTAAATAATAATGCACGTCTTTTTTATTGTACCAAAGAAATCAATGTATTTCAAATTGTCGTCTTAGTATAATATATACGTTTTAAATGTTTTAGTATGTTGTATAAGATATTTTGACAACGTGTTTTTTGTATAAAATAAATGTGTACATTTTTATAATTAGTTTTATTTTATTTGTATAATAACCAACGCAGTCTAAGTCTTCATATACGTGTATGTAAAATAAAATACATAAGGATAAAGTTTTACATATAAATAAAATGCAATTGCGAATACTTGAAATAAAAGTAAACAAGACGGACAGCAGAACATCGTCACAATAATAACTGCTGTGATATGGCTAGGTCTCATGGCGAGGAACGTATCTCCTAGACCAACTGGTCTTAGAAGCGTCCATGGATGACAGGAATTTACTTACTTATGTAATGTATTGAGCAGCGGCCAACAGCAAAATACACTTGTTGTGTGATGTTGATATTATGTGCGTAGTTTTAAACACCTTATAAGTCCTTGGCTTCATCATCAGCTCAGATACAAAATACCTATTTATAAATTTAGTTTGAATACAACTGTAACTGGATTTTAATTGACTTATATATTCTTATATTGTTTACTAGTTTGATAGTTACAAGTGAAATGATAAAAGTATGTATAAAATATTATTATATTTCAAATCTCAAATTAGATATGATCGTTTTTGTCTATAATTAATTGAACATCCGCATTTGCACTACAACTGTTTTGAATTTCTATAAACTACAAAGGTGTCGCCGCACTGTTTGGTTTTCATTTTGATTATTTTAATCAATGAAGTTGAAATATGTTATATGCTTCACATAATAACGTTTTGCTAAATAATATATAAATACGTAGGTGATATCGTCTTCATCCTTCTTCTATAATAAATATATAAATATTTATTTATTATACCTATTTAAATACGCCACGGCAAGAGCTAGTGTATTGATATCAATACACTATCAATCACAATCTCCTTGGGTACATCTATATTTTTAAATCACGCCTGAGCCCCTCTTGCATACGTAAGTATTGTGCATATGTTGGCTGGCTTATCGAGATTAGTAAACATAGTTAGCTCTGCCGATAAACCAAATTCTGATCTTGGTCATTGATCGTTAATGGTAAGTAGATTACTGATCAGATTCCCAGCACTGTGCCAGTCTGACATTCCTGTCTATGTCTCTTGTTATGCCGACCAGATAGGTCATAGAATGTTGTACCATCCAATTGATTAAATATATATAATTATACCACGTAGATAGTATGTCATAAAATAAACGACCTTAATAGTGGATTTATTTGAAAGATTTTTTGATAGATTAGTAAAATCCTACATTGTAACATACTATGGACGAGTTTGACAAGTTTATTTTAATATATGTTTTATAAATACGTTATTATTTAATATCAAAAGTTATAAAGCTCTTTAACTCCGGTTGGGGTAAAAACAGACTGTAGCCAAAAAAGTCTTATAGTGTTATAATAACTATGATTTTTTCAATAATCTAAACAGAAATAAACAATTAAATAGCACATTTACTATCATAATTATTGAGTTCGTCAGAAGTTGCACGTATACATTTCGTAGATGTGTCATATGCATGTTAATATTTACGAAACCCAGAGATTGTAAACTACATTTTAGATTATTAATGTTACACTGTGTAAAGTCTTCCTAACTAAATAAATACCAGAATTTATAGTCTTCGAGTTGTAGTGTGTCTGGCGGTCTTGTTCGTCAGCCAGACATTGCTCTCCAACCGACTAAACTTGGTCCGATGTGTGTTTAATGCGGTTTTATGTCACTTCATTCTAACTGCTGTATAATGGTTAGTCGCTGCAATATGAGTGAATCGATGTTACCTCTAAAAGAGTATACACACTTTCTAATGTATATTATTATATATCATTGATCTATGTCAAACAGCAATTAATAGACAAACCAAATATTATTTATCGGTTATCACAGTTACTAGTCGTCATCAATTTTTAGCAAATGTAAATTTTCCGAAGCTGTAATAACCATTTTTGCTTTTCACGACTTATGTTCCTGAACTTACACTATGTAGTCTAAAGCTAGATAGTATTAAATATATTCGATCAAGCAATAACTGGTCTATTGCCTTTAGACGTATTAATGTAACGTAATTTGATTTTCCCCATTTGTAGCACTATAATAGATTAGTAACATATAAGTTCTCTAGGGCCAGTGTTTACATATAGTATTTGTAACGAGTAGCTTCATTAAATCCCGTTTAAGCAAGGAAAATTATGTATTGGTTAAGTAAGGAACGCTATTATAATAACCTCAATTTCTTCTTAAACATAATTAGTGAAGAAAATGTGACTAATCCGAGTCGGGCTAGTAACATGTTTCACGAGAATTTGTATAAATAGTAATAATGTTTTTGCCCCAAGCTTTTCATTTAACCTTCTTTTCAATTCCCACTGTGTTCTGATAACATATCAGACGATCTCAACAATAATGAGGACATTCGTAATCCATTCGAAAGGAAACCAGAATTAAGTCATTCCCGGAATTAAATTTATTGGTCCGGCTTAATTAGATTTGGGGGCATTTGCATGAGATCTCGACTTTTGGATAACTCGGATGAGGTCGTTAGTGTGAATTGTGTTAAGATGTTGCCGGCAATACCCTGGACTTCAACACTTCAGCTTTTAGCACGAACCAATAAAACTAGTTATACTAATGTAATCAGAATTATATTTAGAGAAGTTTATTTAAATAATACAACAATTAAAAATAAAATAAATTTAACTCCAAAGCTTTTTTTTAAATGTTAGTGATATATATTATACTGAGGTTTATTTTATAAAAAGCAAAAACGCACACAAATTATTATAAAGTATTTGTAAAAAAAGAAGATATCATCCTTTTAATCTATAATATTGAACAATACGTCTAAGTTTTCATTTTTATTTATATTTTCAATTAATATGACATAGTATTTCAAAACTTACTTCAGTCGTTTATTAACAAACATTCAGAGAATATGAAACAATAATTTGTCTCATAGTTCGCATCTGCATGCAATAAAATCATAACTGTTCTCAGTCTAAACGAGAACAACTCTAAAGCAACGCATAGCTAGGAGTGTGCAATCAAGATACGCTGAAAGCCCGAGAACCGTTTGAGCTTCGCTTCGACGAGTAGTTATGAGCCGGTACCACATCGATAAACAAATACTTCGTTCCTCGAAGGGGTTTTAAATAAACAAATTTTTATTTTGGTAAATTAAATTATTGTATTATAAATATTTCTGAAATAAAAGTTAAAAATAAATTCAGAAAAAATATAGGTTCAAATATCGCTATTATTAAAAAGTATATAAAATAATTTAATAAATATTTTCAAATATTTAATTTTTTCCATTTTTATAGATTTTATGTAGACCATTTTTATATTTAACCTGCTTAATATTTAATCTAATCGCAATAAAAATAAAAATTCTTGTTGCGTACTAATAAATAATTTGTAGCATCAAAGAGTCACGGCTTATTGATCAAAGGCTCACCTGTCTCGACTCGATTTGCTGAGCTCGTCGTAAATAACGAACATACGTGATTGAAATTCGATAATCGACAATCTGTAGTCGCAACCCTATTTAGTTAGGAGTTACGACACCTCTTTAAAAGCTTGTGTAGGGCAATTTTGACCCTATGCTCGTGAAATAAAGTATAGTTTCAACTGAGATTAATGGAGGTGGATTTGGGAACAAGTGCGGTAGATTTGTGTTGGCGAGTGCGAGTGACTGGACTTCAGTATGTAAGGAACTGAATAATTTATCGCTTAAGGTCTGTTTTTCATATTTCAGCACATGTGCTGGTTGAAAAGATAGCAATGCCTTTAGAACGAATAGAGAGGATAATATATACGACATTACATCGTCCTTTTTGACCAAATCTTACCTCGATAACCCGTACATACATATGTTCCCTCAAGAATTCGCTGATTCTCGTCGAAGATATTTTATAAAGTGTCCATTTTAATTTTAACCTCACTTTGAAGTCCACACGTTTAGGCCCTTTCATATTTTTGCTAACACTATTATATAACATTCATTAGGAATCATACTAAATGTAAATTATTTACACATCCGTGAATTAAAATATTTTCTGTTATCATCTTATCAATAACAATTATTGAATAAGTAATACATGAATACTAAGCCTTAAAACTGAAACTCGAACTTAGAAGTCATGAATTTAAAAGTTTTATCAGTTCTCAAAACGAACTTGAGTTAGCAATATGTAAATATACAATTCTCACAATAATCTTGTTCCCTCGTGAGATACGGGATATAGATTTTTCAGTCGAATCTTCTGAAATGACGTAACTAAAACAGACTTGAATTTGAATGTTCCGTTCCTAAATATTATGGGTATTCTACTATTAAACCATATTGACGATGATTGGACAAAAACTAAAAAGTATTTATTATGCCCTAAAGTTAATGTGAATCTAAGTTCAAATACCAGTTACGTAGGCAGTTAACTTTGCTAACGACTCACAAAGTTCACCGTAGTAAAATAAAATCGTTCACATTTATTTTAATTGTCATTGAAAAAGTTTCACCAGCTCTCTAGAGGCAACTTGAAAAATTGCTATGCATTTGCATTTTGTAATAAACGTTCTATTGAAGTTTCAAATCTAGAACGAACTTTTTTTTTAAAACGTACTATTGTTTTGATCACTGTATTAACTTCTACTGGCCTTATTCATATCTCTGGTTTTATATATAGGTAAAATTTTACTAACTTTTTGATATTGAGCTCATTTTAATAAGAAACTGGTGATGTAACATTGTCGTTAAATTGACGCATACTTTCTTCTTGGGTCATCTTATAACTTTGTTATTAAAAATACAAATAATTATAATGCGTAGAATACAGGAGTAAAAGCAGAAAACCTATATGTCTTACGATAAGATCAAGGAGTAGTGAAACAGGGCAATAATCTATATTTATTAAGCATCCCAAGTCGGGGTAACTACTCGAGCACAGAGTATTTCAAACATTATGAGAAGCACGAGCGCAAGTTCTTAAAATTACCTGAGATTTTTACACAACTTAGACTATTAATATTACAACAAAATATACACATTCGGTTAATAATTAAATACTGAAACAATTTTTTCTGTCATCAATGTCATATGAAAATTTATATGTCAGAGACTCAGTCGTAAACTTATCTTAGCTATCTATCAAATACTGACCTATATCCAATAACGCACGACGTGTCTATAATTGCTATTGATCACATTTCCCAACTGTTATAAATAATCTGTGTTTAGTGTGACCACCGTAGGGATTGCCAACTAATGAGATAACTTTCTTATGGGATCTATGATCTCGACTAATCAGTGGCACGTGAATTGTACACTTACAAAATATATAATGAGAATATAGAATGCCTAGAGTAGTTATAGGTTACGTACATTGATCACGTGTACAATATATTACCAGTAATACCTCCGAGGCTTGAATTTTGGAGTTATTTAAAAAAAAATGGTCTAATATTGAGATCTTGTATGTATACATTATTATACAATTATTAAATTGATATATTATATAGAGAATATTTATTAATATTTACTAAGTTATTCACAGTACCTAGTTAAAACTTGATAGAATTGACCAGTTGAAGTTATTGAGTAATGAAGTAAGTTTAGCTCTGGATCTTAATTAAACTTAACACGGTAGCCAAAAGTATATTGACGGAGATCCAGCTTATTTCACGCTAGTGCAAACTATATTTATCGCTGAACCAATATGGCTTTTAGTAATGCATTTACTCCTCATGTGGTCGCTGTCAAGAAAAATACGTACTAGTATAATTGAATTGCAAACGCATGATACAGTAGAATAATACGACACATATACAGTGAATTTGTAGCATTGGTTGATTCTTAGTGTTAATGATATTTGAAAGTATTTTATAACCAACACTACTTATTTATTTGATTAAAATAACTTTGACTTTGAAGTATTAAATTATGTGATACTTTTGTAAATCCAATACAATTTTAAGACCATTTATTTTCTATTAAACATTATTATATTGTTATAAAATATTTTAGAGTCACAGCAGGTGGAACGCCGTAGACTCTACTTACCTCTACGGAAATCAGGGCTTCTGTAACACGATTTTAGTTAAAAAAGAGACATATTTACCAATGAAATAATACCATAAATTGTTTTATTTGAATGGTCGAATACAAAGCAATAAGAGCCAAATGCGAGACAGCGACGTAATCACGATCGTAGCAACATCGCTTTTATACGAGAACTTAACTCGAATACAACGCGCGTTTGTATTGCCACGCGGTGAGAAGGAAACTTTAAATTACACGATACGACATCGTTTTCTCTGTTTATTAAAACATCAAATCGTTCTATGAAATCATTTCCACTACACATTACTCCAAACTTTCATCCCACTTACAGGAAAGCATATCCTATCTAAATAAAATAAAAATTTGACTTTATCCTAAACTCATAAAATTAATTAGACTCAATTTAGTTGACATAATTGATTTTTTACTGTTATACAAGCTTGGAGGATTTATAAAGCCGAAGGACACAGATATCTAGCCATTTATAAAAATAAGTACGTAAAATAAACATATTTTTAGAAAATTTTACCATTGGCATACTTATTGACTAAGTTAATTAATGCTGAATCACTGATAATTTTGATCAACTCCGTAAGTAGCCAATGAAGTGATAACGAAACACGAATTAATTAAAAAACACATATAAAGATTCTTATCTAATAAGACACAGTTTTTGTAAAGACATGCTAAATTCAAAATTGATATTATTCATTTTATAATTAATAAGAATAATTTTAGCTATACCTATAATACTAAAAAATCATTATAGACCTAAAATAGCTGGTAAGGAAATTGATCTGGAATACTTATTAGACTAAACGTTTTTTTCTTCGAAAGTAAATCCGACATTAAATTCGAAAAATGTAAATGGATCCACGGCACAGCTGCGGTAAGAGCGTGTAATACTGGCAGAGCCATCAAAACGTTACAGGCAGATAAGAGCACTCGCGATATCTGTCTATTGTTATCACAATAGAAATGTTTTGAGCGCCCACATTCTTTAGATACAAACATTTAACGTGACTATTCAGACGTCATAATCGTAAAAATATTAGTCATTAGTTATCCAACTATATTTTAGAAAACTACGTCGAGTTCTTCTATTTTTAGTGGAATCGGTCTATTTTTATTTAAAAATCTCCATTAATTCCTGGCTACTTTATTTATTCTTTTTGTGAAATGAATCGCCTAAATTCTTTCGGACTTCATTTTAAGACACACGTCATGTTGTTTCTACTCAAAAACGGGTTACTTTTAAGATTTGTTAGAAGTTTATAAGCCATATGAATACAACCATAAATGAGAATAAATATAAATAAAGTAAACATTATCTTGCTTATTTTATGAACTCAACATAACGTTACTTAACACTTAAGAAGCCACTTAATAAATTTTCACTATACTCATATTTAGAACTAAAATAAAACTTCTACAGTATTACAAGTCATATTACAACATATTTTTAATAAGTAAATTTACAAAATATTTGTCAATTAAATAATTGGTCGGTACGCTGGCGAAACGCCAAGGTATAAAGACAATAGAGCCAATTTATGTGAACGCAATATAATAAATTGCCAAGTATTTAACAAAATGTGATTATTGAATTAATTTCATATCCCAGTACCTATCATCAGATTGTAATTTAATTTTGGGATTCAATTTTGTGTCAATAAATAACTATCCAAATTCATTACTGTCTTTTTGACATGTATGCTATTCTTGAATAATATAATCTCAGAACAAATAACATGTATAAATAATATATAATGAAACATAAAAGAACATTTTAATGATAGTTTATTTTACACGACCAGACGCAAAAGTACCAGAATATTAATAATACATGAGCTATGGAACACAGACCTAATAACTGTTCTCCTTAGTTATGTTTAACCCGTAACAATTTTTTCGCCAATCTAGTTGCGACACTGTGCACGTCTATAAACAAAGCATATTGTGTGTCATCAAAAAATTCTAGTGAGACCTTGGAAAATAATTACAATAAGATGTTAAATGATTATAAAGATATAAATCAACAACGTTCATACCTACTTAATAATATATTTTATACTTTTTAACCATGCAGGTTTTACCGGTGTACAGTACACAGTATATATGCCAAAATTACGCTTTTCCTGACGAACTGGACAAACGTTGGGTCTTTAAGAAGAAAATTAGTCGAAAATTTTTTACTGTATTATTGAGATTAATTAAGGTAGCGGCTGTGGATTACAGTTATATCTAAGTCAACAGCTAGATTCACTTATTACTAAAATCTAAGGCATAAGATGTAGCGATTGTATTGTAAAAAAAATGAACAAAGAGGTACAAATTAATTATAGATAATGATAATTCATCGAGATCAAAGCTGAAAATAAAACATTCTAAATTTAAAATATACTCGTATTTCCAACATATTCATACATAGACCAAGAGGCCCTGCAGTAATATTGTCTTGTTAGTATTTTAATTAAAACAAAAGTGTTTATTCAAACGCTAAAAATTAGACCCAAAGTTCGGTTTCTGCTAGTTTCGGCCAAAAATATTTATTAAAATAGATAGCGGATCGCAAAATGTTTAGGAAGCAGTTTTATCCACTGTTTACGAAACAAAAGTATCAGTGAGTACCTTATATCACCGACTACTTTTTCTCATCCGCAGGGGGATAAATTATTTTGAGCTTTAGCTCTATTTTACTTATACCAGGCCCTAAGTTAGGTAGTCGGTCCATTAGGTCGGTTATGGGATAGGCGAAGTTTTTCCACTTCACTTTCTGCTAAGCTATGATACTTTTTCATTTTGAATAAAAACCGAATAGACTGTGAATATCTTAATTACCTATGCAGCGGAGATGCTGCTTTGGTATAAATACTTTCCTTTAATTGTGTATATTGAATCAATATCTTTTTATAAGTAAGAAGGAGCGTAAATAATGCTAATAAAAAGTGTTAAAAATATGTCTTTTTTTAGTCAGGATCGATAGTGTCTTAGTACGATTACCCGTTTTCGAGTTCGGGAGCAGTCCCTAAACAACCGATATGTAGATTTATAGATCATGCCGCATCTATTTAAAGTATTAAAAAAGAAGTTGCTTACCCTTTCGTATGGAATAAATTATTTACATCTATACATACATAATCACATTGTCTGTTTGTATCATATTGTTTTGTCTGTAACTGTATGGTGGTTCTAACCTCCGAATCGGCGTGATCAAAATTAACCTGTACATAAAACTAACATGGATAAGATAACAAGGCAACGACTGTTAAAAATATAGTCGATGTATCATAATATATTTTTTCTTTTCAAAATAAACGCAGTGACAATAGACATTTTATAAAGAATGCAAATTTAGCTGTACAAGAGTTTCGATCCCTAGAATAAATTCTAATTGTTATTGATTTAAAGAAAAAATAAATCAAAACAAACAACAATACATTCGTTTAACAGAAAACGTAATTTCGAAGTAAAATAATACGGGCAATACTTGTAATAGCGAGGTCGAAGAATTCATGAGCAGTAGGACGGTATAAATAAGTAAATTAGCCGCACCATTTGAGGTCCGCTCGAATGACCACGAACTCCCTCGGACGACACTCGGGGTGCTTATAATGAAAGTTAAGGGTCAACTGTATAATATCCATTGCATAGGAACGTATCATATTGACTGTGTAAGCATTTCCAACGTCGTTGAAAAATACTGTTAATTAATAACGACGACTTGTGTTAGAGATTTTTATAGCTTAAAAGGCAGACGAGCATACAGTTCATCTTGTGGTAAGCGATTCCTATCGCCCAGGGACACCTCCAAGACCAGTAGACGCGTTGCCATTCTTAAAACCTTAGCTATCATAATTCAGTTATTATTGAATGTTATTCGTTTGATTTGATGTTAAATAATAATACATTTACAGCATTAATGTTAGGTTTGAAACTTTAATATTATTTTGAAACTAATAGTTTCACCAACCACGTACCACGTCCTGGGTTAGAATGAATCTTTGTTCTATTTATATATATTATACTTCTAGTAATTATATAAAAAAATATATTTCATATATAAAAATAACAGGATTTCAATGTCGTTGCTAATAATAAAATTTACTAATCAATATGAAAAGTACCGAAGCTTTATGTAATACATAGTGAGTGTAGAAGTTAGGTTCCAGCCAACAAAATTAGGGTCAATGGTGAAAAGTTAAGTAAACTTCCAATTCCCTAATCACCAGTTTACAGACTCGAGATGTTTTCTGATCTTTTTCAACCCCTTCTTTTTATACCATAACAATAAACTGTTTACCATGAGGGCATAAACGGCATATGTGGTCATAAACGGCATTATCCCGATTTCCATATCTATCTAATTTTGTCCTTATATTTATTTGTGCTAAATATTAGGACAAACTTATCACTCGTAAAGTTGAGGTTTCTTCATTTAAAGAGTAAAGTTCGCAAGTTTATACATGTAATCAATTATAGAAGCCACATGTATGTATGTTTATTGAGTTTAATAAAAGCGATTTGAAAAAGGTAATAGAACATAAAAAAGTCTTTTTTTATATTTTTTTTTTGTCTTTTAACACGTTAATCTTTAAAGTTGCTAAGCAAATTTATTTGCCTATTTACGAGTGGATTAAGCTCAGATCATATAGTATTTGTTTCAATTAAATCTGGTCTGGGAGACAGTTATATTTAAAGATAAACACATAATAAATCAGTAATGTGTCTGCAAATTTAATGGAATTATTTATAAGATATTTAGTAGTGGATGCCAAAATATACACGAACGCAAGCAAAGCGGCGAGCGCTAACTAGTTATTAAATAAAACTATAAAATTTCCAGTACATTATCGTATAATCTCTGTTTACGCTCGCGGTCCCTAAAACAGCGAACTTCCTGGCACTTCTATCTAAATTAAAAGTCACATACGTTACGTTTAGAACAAAACGTGTGGCCACATTTCACTTAAGAGACAAGTCCGCTGCACATCATACGATACGAAAGTTATTAATAGAGTTATTTTACACATAAAAGAGAGAACTACAGAAAGTAATAGCACCGTAATTGTTAGGACTACCACCTACAATTAAAAGTAGCATCACTGCGTTTAAGTTTATATTTACATAGAAATATAAAAAAATATGTATCTTCAGACATAAAAAATCGCATACCCTTACATAGACAGAACAGACATACATTTTTTGTCCTTCTATTCATTCTGGCTGGTCTTCGTAATGGCTGGACCGCAATTGATGGAACTTTCACTGCCAGAAAGCTGATGATATGGCGCGTAATATTTTCAGTTCATCATAATCTCTATATAAATCTATCGAGATTGAAATTGCGTTACACGGCTCTTCACTGACATTATGGAACATACATTATTTATTATCATTCATACAGGTGATCATGATGCTCTCTGGAAATGCTAATACATTATTAACTGTTTGGTTCCCATCGATGTATGCAGGTATAGTTTTTTGTTCCACGTATACTCAGTCGGCAACCGACTAACTCACTAGCTTTAGCCTTATAAGAATTAAACTCTTTGACGCGCTCTTGCTGATTTTTTAGTTTCTAAAGTCTAGGGAATTCACAACTGAGAATCAGTAATGTATTTATTTCCATTTAGTAAAATCGCTACGTCTAAAAACGATCTAAAAGTGTGGAATATAAAGAGTGTGATAAATAAAACCACTTGGAGTAGCTAATTGGAAAGCGGACATATAAATCAGTCCGCGACGTGGTGCCAAGGCACAAAAACAATTGCCGCTCTAAATCTGCGGTTCGCTCGTTGGCACACTGCACACTGGGTTTAGACGGCTTCTATCATGCGAAGTATTTATTGCTCGCTATATACAGACTGACGTGAGGTTACATAATACTAGCGCGGAGATGTATCGATTTATTCATTTACGTTATGATTTTATCGAGCGTTAGCGGTTCTTAGAGCACGTGATACCTTTTTCACTTCTATAGATTGTCCTGACTTTTCGATTTTATCACAAGAATCGTTTAAGCATTTCTGTCATATATAATCCAGAATCCGATGTGTCTTAGGGTAATTTGGTAGAAATTTTGAGGGCATTCAATAATAACCTGCGAACTCCACGTTTTGATAAAACACATCTATGTTGATATAATCTACGAAATGTTACAATATTTCACTCCATTCAACCATATTTATTTTGATGAGGATCGATAAAGATCACAATTTTTTTATTTACTTATTTATTCATTAGATAAATATCCATTATAACACTTTCCCTATGGAATTGTATTCTATGTCAAATCCATTCACTAATGCGTCTTTCATGTTAGTCTAAAAATATTAGACTATTTCATATTCCATTTAGGTCAATTTGAAATAGGAAAAACTAAAAAAGGAGATCATAAACTATTGTTTTTTCTTATTATTCATAGGCGAGAAAGAAGTTCTGTTTGGTTAACGCATTTACAAATATTTTTTCGAAGTGGGGTTTAACTTAACAAGTGCATACTAAAAACTCTTTTGAATCTGATTATAACAAAAATATGTTCTAAAAGCTACCTACCTCAAATATTAAAAATATATACAATGTATAAGGACATAATACAGTTTTGAAAGAAATCTAAGACAGCATTATTCTAGTCTAAAGACGATACAGATCTTTAATTCTCTTTGAGTTTGAATTTCAAAAGCATTCGAAAATAATATCGGGTACAAAGAGTAAATACACTACGGTCGATCAGGATTCCTAAGTAAGCGCACTTCGAAGATCTTACCTAACATACCCCTTTGACTAGGCAATAAACTTATAAATATTGTACAATACATGTGAGATTCAAATGCACTTGCGTTATGCGTCAAATAAATTTGAATTCGTTTGGGTACACTTCAAAACTTATATCAATAAAACATGGTATTTTAAATAATATGTACGTAGTTTAAACCTTTAGCTACCCATCATCAACTCAAAATAACCTAATTATAGAATTCAAATCTGACCACATATAGCTATCCAAAGTTTCATTTCAATTGAACCTTTAGAAGTTGCATAAATATCTTTATCAATCAGCTTCTGCCTTGGACTTTTAGTAAGCATCCCTAATTTTTTGAAAATGTAATATAGTTTTCTTCGATAAATGTACTATCCAACACTGACAGATTTTTTCAAATCGGACAAGCGGCTTCAAAGATTAATGCGTTCAAACAAACTCTTCAGCTTTATAATATTAGTATACATTATAAATCAGTGTATAATTTCCCTGATTTAAATCGTTTAAAACCTATCTACAAATTACGTTATTAATATGTTAGTTTTGTTTAAGTGTGATAATGGAATAGATGTTTTTTTATTTTGAAGGAAACAACGTCAGAGTTTAAATTATTTTGACTATTATTAAATTATGTGTCTACATCTATATTTTTAATATTTATTGAATTTTAATGAACAGTAATGTAAACCTGTATATATACTACATATATGAATATATTAAAATATCTATAACATACTTTAATTAAAAATTAGAAATATTCTATGTTAAATCTATATTTTTTGTATAAATTACGTTAAGCGTAAAATATGTACTTTGGTATTTATAAATGTATTAACAGTAATAAGAAATTGAAATCTTTTAAATTACGTTAGCACTAAAGCAGATAATTCTATTTCAACAAACAAGAATAATATCAGTAAAAGGTACTTGCAGAAATGTGTGAATCACGATTGCACTTAGCCTGAAATATTTCTGCTGGTAAAATGGTTGGTAATGATTGGTACAAGTGTGGAACACAAGGTTTATTCAGCTTCGGAAGTGCAGAACATATTTCTGTGAATTTAATCTTGTAGAAGGAAGGTGAATTTATACTGCACTTAATGCAACAAATGTAAGAATTTTTAGACCAAGTTTTTACGATTTAACTCTTTAATCTCGTTTTATAAGAGACTTTTTTATCGTTTTGTATTTAATATATAGAATTAAGTAAACTATAGATGTGTTCAACATACAGGTTACTATTAAGAATAAATACGTCAAATAGACGTTTAGAAATGCAGGAAAATCTGTAGTGCCCGCTTACCGATAGGATAAAGGCATGATCTATGTATGTAAACCGATTAGTATCCAACAGTCGTCTAATGACTCATAAAATTTGACTACGTTTTCTCTAATGGATTTTAAATTACTCGTTAGGAATGATTTCGTCTATAGCGAAGCTAATTTAGCTTACTAATTATATTGGTACAAAATTAAGATAAACTTGAATAACGTTTGAATTTTTATGTCATATACTATTCTTAGCTTTTAATAATTAAAAATTCTTCTTTTATGTTCTGAAATTCTAAATTTGAATTGTACTTTTAAACATATTTAACGCACATTAATTGAATTTATGTCTTATGATCATGAACAAATTAAATTGCCAGAAAAATTTATATCCAACGTCAAATAAAACACTTTACTTAACGTGATTAAAGACATAATGACATTAATAGCGCTGTAAGTACTAATATATCACAACGTTGCGTATGGAAGTATGGAACAAAAATAAACCTTCTGAGGTAATAAAATAACGGAATATGAACACCTTTATTCCTATAAAAATGAAAGGGAAACCTTTGTAAAAATCCAGGTTATGAACGTTGAAAACACAAAGAGAAAAATGTAATTGTTTTGCGGTTAAACAAAAGTCGCGTTTGTATAACGCGACGGCAATTAAGGACAGACGGGTTGAATTGTGGGAACTGACAATGTATTTAGGTAATATATTATATCATCATCCTTGTTTAAAATTCAGGAGATTATTATAAATGAGTCGTTTAAATGATTGACTTACCCAGTATAATGATATAATACGAAGCGGTTTAAAAATCTGTGATTTTAAGTAATTATAAAATCATTGGAATGATCAATTTTTGTGACGGAGATTTTTATGGTAAGTGGGTATAATTATCATAAGGATAATGACACTATCTAAATTATTGTTCAGCCCACATTTATAAACTTTAAGGCGAGAATCAGTATTTTTAATATTTATAAAATTACTATACCAACTTTATTTACCATTTGAAAATTCATAGATTAAAGCAAAAACGCGGTAGAAAATGAATTTCGTCGTAAATTATGCCTTCGAAATCGAATAAAAATCCTATTAAAAATACACAGTATTTTCTGATTATATGATATATTCTGATATGACATATAATATATAGATACATATATACATATAATCTGAATGTTATTTCAGATACACAATATTTTTCTCGTACACATACTGTCAAGGCCTTTTAAAAAGGCATTTTTCCTATCTGATGTTACCTATATAACCTAATTTATATTACTTTAAACAATGCTATAGTATCTGACTCGTCTATTTATATATTTCCGCTTAGAAAATATAGTGTTAAATGTACTATACATCATGTTATAATTGCTTTTTTAAAACGAACATTTCATATCGAGTGCAGAGCGGTAAATTTTTATCCATTTTCACAGGTAAAAAATATCATGGATTAGTCGGGGCAGATTAATTAATAAACGGTAAACAATGGCCGGGTCGCTCCCTCGCGGTGAATAATAGAACAATAGAATTGAATGCATTGAGTTCAAATAATACGTGCTCCATATGACTTATTTTGTTTTTATTGTATTTGTTACTTGCGTTTGTTTAGTTACAGTTATATAAACCAGTAAACAAGGTATTTGGTGAAACGAATAATTACGCTTTAAGGTATTTGTGAATTACGGATCGCAATGGGAAATGTGACAGATATATGTCTAGGCTATTTATGGTACCATGTTTTTATGGGCTTTGAAATCATAATTTATTTTCCCAAAGTCACGTTACGTAACACACCCAAGAATTAAAGAATTATCTTGTCATCTGCTCAAAAATTCATCTCCTATGCCATTTCTGAAGTTTATTTATGCATCAAAAAGTCAACCCTAACCTAAAACTAAAATTAATCTCATTTTTTATAAAAAAAGCTTAAACAGCACTATCCTAATTATAATTTATATTTATCTTCGTATATTAATTAATACCAAAATATTCTGTCAAAACATACACTCTAGATGGCCCATTTATTCGTGAAATTAACTTATTCCAGTATACGTTTATGATAAGTTATGAAGTCAATTCCGACGCCTATTTCAGCGCGTAAGGAAAATCCGGATGCCATTAAAGGCAGTAGTTCTACAAATTAAGACGCCACCTTTATATACAGGGAGGGATTCTTAATAGGATTTAAAAATAATGTTTCCACTTTATATACATTCAAAGTTCGTATAAGACTAAAAATATTATCATATTTGAACCATAATGTAATTTAACAAACATACATAGTTCTTGTATCGTTATAGTATTCATACAATACGTGAGTTTTAAACATTTTTTATGGTATTAGTTAGTAATAAAATTAAGTTAATTAGAAACAATTTTAAGTAATGATAAATTCACATAAATATTTTTGCTAATTTATTTTATATGTAAAATTCTTTGCTTTTCTCTCTGCCAGATGGATGAGCTCAGCTCATCATAACCTTTACTTTCAGACTTGTCTTTCAACTTTACATTAGTCTACCTCTTATCCATCTACAAAACTATGATGCAACATCTCATATTTGGTAAAACTGATGAAACACGTCAATATCAGAAGTATGAAACTATAAAGACGTAAATTTCTAGGAGCACTTCCATTACTAAGGCGTTTTACTGTCGTTCATGCATTTTATTCACCAATAACTCCGGTCTCCAAGTATACATCGCTCGCTTCTACATAATTATATTTGATAGGGTTCATGGGTAGAGGTATAAAGACGTGACCTTTTATGTTAAATAACTCAAAATGGCGTAGGAACAGTGTAGAATCTTTAAGATTTACCTTTTAAAATTTAAAGTTCAAAATTTGTTTAATTCTTGAAACATACAATTTAATAAAAGTATAGCATCAAAATAATTTGGAATTTATTGTTATCGTTTATGCTAGCATTAGAAAACTATTCGCCATAAGACTTATTCAAATAAATAAAAAATGTACACTGTTGATATTTGAATAAAGATTACTGAGAGACTACAACGTACGAATTTATTAAAAAATACATAAATAAACAGAAATACGGACATAAATGTATACACATTTTCACCACTAGTTTTTCAGAAATATCTTGTCATCTCAAAGATATATTTTACCAAAGGTACGACATATTCCTCTCAACTTTATTATACAAGGCTTCAGGGCTTATGAGGCGAAGTAAAGGCCGCTATTCATGGAATGTCCTTTTATGCGATCTACTTACACCAACGAAAAAGTGATGGCAACCTTTGTGACGAAAGTTAATCTTGTTGAGTATAGTACTATATTTACAATTAATTAGATATTATCTCTAGGTATATTAAACAGTTTATTATATATAGATAAATAAAGTAATAGAAAGTGTATCACATAATTGTACATTTCCTTCGAATTTTATATGTATTGATATTAGATATGTCACAAATAACGATTTCTAAATTTTCAGGAATATTAAAAAAATGTTTCAACTTCCACCAATACAGACCGTTTCATAATATGAAAGGAATTTCCAATTTTTATTAAAAGAAGTAGATATTGAGATTCTTACATGTTTTTAATTTTACCGGAGCTACTGATATGACAAAATATTATTTTATAAAAGGTATCCTGAAAGTTTCAAAGTGTATTGACGTTTGATATGCGTATTTAATCAGATAATCAAGGATCATCGTGCGTGCGTGCGTTTGAAAAATCGTTAAGCATTTGATACTCATTTTTATATTGAAATAAATTTGTTTAAAAATGTTATTACTAAATAATTGTGTAAAAAAAAAATATTCAGTTTTCAGGTAGTGTCTCTGTTTGAGATTCAAATAAATTAAAAAAAAAAATATATAGTTTAAGAATTTCGTCAATTCATGGTCAAAATCCGTTAAAACTTTATACAGGATGTTTAGTGACTGTTCCTGAAAACGAAGACGGATGATAGTACTAATTACATCTTTAATAAAGGGATGGAAAAAATATCGATCCTGACTAAATAAGACATATTTTAGCACTATTTATTAGCATTATTTATGATCCATCTTGTCAGTATAGCTAAATGATACCATGGTTTCATTAAAAATACATTACTTTACTAACAAAAGGACCAGCAATGAACTATGACAACAAAAACAGCTGGACTTACATGATGGAGCAAAATAACGCTAATGAAACATTTTAAAAATATGATTTTTTTTAGTCAGGATTGAATTTTATTCCGACCCTTCATTAAAGGTGTCATTCGTACTATCAGCTGTCTTTCTTTTCGGGAGCAGTCCCCAAACAGCCTGTATTTACTTTAAAGGAATAAATTAAAAAAATAATATAACTAATATTGAAAATTAAATATATATAATAAATTTTAAAATGGCCTTTCACTTACCCACTTTGAAGCTTACCTTATAATGAAGTAAGAATGTAAAGCGTCTTTTAAAAGCGTCTTTTTTTTAGTTTAGTTTAGTTTTTACATAGACTTTAAAAATTATGAAAAAGAACAAACTTTGTAAAATTAACTAGCCTTTTCAGAAAAAACTCAGACTACACAAAAGAATACCAATTTATATTAACTTATATCCCGGTCAATGGCAGTATTGGCCAATATTTTTTAACCTTTCCTCGTACTGCATACATTCCCATTATGAGCCAGTCGGAGTGGGCTTTACCTACATTGCAAGTTATTGTATGACCGGAACAACACCTAGTTAATAAGAATTAGGGGAGCTTTGGTTTATGTACCGCTTTCATAACGGTAACATTTTTCGCTTTATGTATAACATAATTTTTTCTGCTAATATTACTTGTCCTTATAAAAGTTCATTACAATACAATTCTTTTGAATATTCATATAGAATAAAAGACAATGAAAATACACAAATATATTAAATTTTCTAGTTATGTCGTGAATGTTTTCAACTGTTATATTTGCTCTATTATTTTTTACCTGCTGTTTATTTAGAAATATAACAGATTTTTTTCCATATTTCTTATTAATTTGTCAATTTCATAATGACAGTAATCTTAATAATATTCTTCGGTCAATCAAGGCTTTTGCTACTTTCGCGACTCACACAAATGTGTTCTACTAATATAGGGAATACTGCTTTCGACGGCAGCTATTTACGTGTATTTCTAATATAGAACTCTAGAACTAAACGCCTCTGAACCAAAAAGCTACAGAACCAAGAATTATACAGTCGTAATTAAGAAAAGCCCAGTACCTAGGTCAGTGCTACGACGTAGCAGTAGACGTGCAACGTACGACAGAGTAGCACGTCCACGTTAAATAACTGGTGACAACACTGTATAGACTTAGGAAATTATTTATTTTAACGTAGCATGAATTTACTCTCAAAAAGTTATGATATATCATATCACCATTTTATCATAAAAAATGTTGAACTTGTTACTAATAATGCCTCCCTAACTTGTACTTTGGAAATTTTTTATTAATCTACGTTAAGGAATAAAATCTAATTCATCTATAATGCAATAAAATATGAAAAGAGAAATGAAATGAATTACATAAGTTATGCTAAATAAAATGCTTACCATGAAGTAAATTTACTCAGAGTCTTGCACTTTAAAGCGCTTACAAGTTTTTACTATGAAAAGTATATCCAGCTTTACTGTGTGTGAAATATATTTTTTATATTATTGAGTTTGAATTTTCGCGACGATTAAGAATTATTAGAAAAACGTACATGTTTAACAGCATACTTACAGCTAGTATTTCATATTATGGTTTTGTAACTATGAAAGACACAGACTATTATTATGTAAAGTAGAAAATAGTTATAAATTAATATGTACATTATAAATAAGCTGTTTTCATTCAGATCTGTGGCATTGCTTATTGTGTTTTCATGATTGTATAACAGAATGGCTATGACACCAACTATCACACAAGGAGTATATATAGGCTAGAGAACACGATAGAAGATAATTATACATACATTTTATACAAGTGATCAAATTACGAGTAAAAGTAAGAGATATATAACACTTTAGTAATCTACATAATCCATAGACAACGACTTGCAACGTACAGCGAAATAAACAATGTAATATCATAGAGTAAAGTTCTTTACTAGCATTGAATCCTCTATAAATCCATTTATACAAGATACTGATCCCTTAACCACATTACATCACTATTTACTTACAGTATATTGTCAATCCATTTTATTTCTTACTAGAAGTCTCCTGCCGCTTCACCTGTTTACAATATCTTTATAAATTATAGCATATTTGTTAATCTGATGTGTAGGGTATATCATTGTGAGGTTAACATATATGCCTATATTTTCATAAACATTCGTATTTACAGTTTACAGGAAGTAGGATAGTACCATTCGAAAATTCATAGATTGAAGTCATAACTTGTATTTCCGGTTTTCATCACATCAAGAAACTATAGTTCGTGACTTGCAAATTATTTCAATAGCATTACGTGAATTTCATCCGCTATCGTTCAATGCATATGCTGTATCTACTTATACAAATCCTCAAAAAAGTTTTACTATTCACATAAAAAGTACTTAAAGTTAAAAAGTTCATAAAAATAGCCCGGTCAAGATAATAAAGTTAAAAGCCAGTTAACCGTTTAAGTCCCTCTGTGGTAAGTGCGGAAATGCCGAACGCAATGCAACCGTTGGTAGCAAACAATGCATAAAATTTGCACAGTAATGGAGCAATAAATTGGCAACCAACCGCTCTTCATAATATTTCACTTCGATAACTGTTACTTAACCAGCTAGTAATCTATTAAATATATTTACGATCTTTTTACACCAAACAAGGGGTGCCACGCGGAACTATCCATCCAAGCTATCCATATTTACTGATATTTTTTAAACTGATACCGTATGCAATATTAAACGTAATTAATTTAAATACGATTAAAGGTTTGGAATCTCTTCCATGATTACAATCGAAGACAAAGAGTATCATTTCGATATGTTTGGTTTTAGAATATTATTAGATTATTTTAGTTATGAAATGTATCAACGGACAAAAAAATATAGTTATCAAAATACACTTACTTTTACTTTATTAAATACAAATACTTACTTTACATTCTTAAAAATCATGTGGTATCATTAAACTTCAACTTAAGTAATTATTATGCAAGTAAATTCCACAGTAAGACCTACAGTAATCTGAAGTTCTTAATGATACAGTCTGGACGCTGAGAAATTGTTACGACAATCAGGACACTTGACAATGTATACTGTATCGCAATTGCACTGTTTATTAATAAAATCGAGAGTTTTTATGTTTATATAAAAAACCTTCATGTCTATTTACTGAAAAAAATATGTATCTACATGTGATCACGCCACAGTAGTTTAAGTATTAATAAATTAAATTGTATATACAATCATAATATTTAGCAGAAATGTCATTCAGTTAATTATTTGTTCAGATAATTAGCTTTTGGGAATCAATAATAATTCACATTTTGTGATTGATAGCAAGTATACCACAGCCACAGTATAGCAATCAGTAATTCATTTTAGAAAATAATATTTAAAATATAAAATGCCAAATTTAATAATTTATCGACGTATGTCAAAAGAAGTAATCTACGATGAAAGTTTTTATCAATTTCACGACGCATGAATAATGGTCATTTTATGATTGTGTAAATTTCTAAAGAAAATTCTATAAATTAAGACTCTCTACTGAAACCTCTTTGAAAGACTAAAATATTGATAACAACCTATAGCTACGCCCCTAGTTAAACCGATGAATTCGTTCAACACTTTTAACACAGAGGGCGTTACCCTCATAAGTTATAAAAAATCAATAAAAATTTTATAAAGACTTTTATTATTTGTCCATACCTACTGTTTAAAATTTGATTTGAAATTATGCAAATATAGAAACGATTGCATAGAAATAGTTATATAATTTTATATATGATGAAATATTTTGATAAATGTAGTTTAACAACAGGTTACTTGTTTCTTTTGTTAGTCATATGTATTATTATAATAATATAAAAAAAAAATTAACAAAATAATTTAATTACCTAACAGTACAGAAGTAAAAATAATGATAAAAGATAAATATCTTTGCGAAGCGGTGTTTTGTTACAGAATAAATACCGTACACTATTCTATTGTTATAACAAAGGTTTTTTTTGTTCGAGTTCTTAATTCCTTTGAAATTATATTTAAAATGCTTTTATAAATAAGGGAAAATGATCATTTGCTGTTTAATTCAATAGCATTGCTTAACTCTTATTCTCTTGAAATAGTCGCATTACATTATTTTACGAAAATATTATATCAAGATTATCAATTATTGTATTATCTACCTTCATTAGTCCACTGTGCTTTGTAATTCTCGTTACTTGTTCTTATTGGTTTTATAATTTACCTTATTTTGCATTACATTAAGGTGCAACAAAGATGTTCTAGTTTCAGAGTTTGTGCCTCATTATTATACATCATAACTTATATACGAGTACTGATTTCTATTAGTGCAAATTTATATACTTAATAATCTGGGATCTCACTCGAGGCATAACATAAGCAAAAAATAAAAGACAATATTCTATACCCATTCTGTCACCGAGGCCCCGTAGAATTAATAGTAACAATGATTATAATTAACGTATTATTATGATTACGTATTGTTATTATTAAACGTAATTTATTTCATTTATCGTAAATATAATATATAAAACATTATACTTTAATATTTGTGTTAGCTTTTAACCTGCCATAGCTTTTTCATTCATATTTATTCATATAGATATAAATTTACATAAATAATTGGAATAAAATTAAGGATTCCTATGGTGGTTATTATTTATATTGACAATTTCGTTTAATTTAGGAATAGTCATCTACTTTTTCTTAATGAATACACAAATAATTAATTTAAAACAAATTCTGTGGGTAATCAGTCAATACACAGAAGTATTTAATTTTAATTCAAGTTTCGTTTACGCAAATA
Organism: Hebomoia glaucippe; assembly: GCA_025727935.1. Lineage (NCBI taxonomy): Eukaryota > Metazoa > Arthropoda > Insecta > Lepidoptera > Pieridae > Hebomoia > Hebomoia glaucippe. The sequence goes on from JAOSYY010000016.1 coordinate 4,770,439, forward strand.
ATGAATAATTTGTTCATAATTCAAATATTGGAAGAGGCTCTAATGTTTTCCGAACATTGCGAAAATGTCCTGAAAGTTTTGCATTTCTGGAAAACTTTAATATCGAAGAACTCTTGTAGCATTCAATTCGCTTACTTTGTCGTGTTTATATTTTCTGTTATCATCGAGGGTTTTGATCTGAAAAGTTAAAATTTTAGTAATATTTTGCAACATTGTCAGTGACTAGTTATACTAGTATGTTAGATAGTAAAACCTTTGTTTATTACGTCTCAAAACAAACCCAGCTTTCTTAAAGACGGTAACGGAAAACATTTGAATAAATATATTAAGTTAACTTATTTAAAACTACGTAATATAAATTTATGTAATGTTCTTGTGTAATGTTCTGATTAAATAGTTCTCAATATGAAATCCTTTAGAGGCCTCGAAAATATAAATAGAATTGTGTCAAATTGATGATCCATAAAGATGTAAATATGGTAATTGAAGGATCACTTTTTCAAAATTTTCCATTTAGAAAAATGGATTTTAAATAATTTATATCTTATATGCCTTGTAATGCAAATAGAAAATTGGGTGAGTCGTCTAGTGTAATAGCGAGTTTAGAATCTCATATAAAATATATTATATGAGATTATCTCATATTATGGTTATTATGGTGTGTGCTCAAATATATGTTTTGTTGTAGTTAATTTTACCTTTTCTTTCAATATAACTTCGGATTATCTTAATCTTATACAATAATAAAAAAAATTGTTTCATTTCCTATTTGACAGCATTGAACAAGTAATTAGGTATTTCATAATAAGGTAAGCCAAAATTAATTAATCGGAAACTAAATCGGTAAATGTCTCCAATTAATATAGGTACATAGTTGCCTCTACTGCGGTTCGCACAAATTGACAGAGCAACTCCCGCGACAGCAGCGCTACTCCGATTATTGCATTTCAATATTCAATGGAACTCAATTCCTACATTCTACTAAAATTAGTCGCCAATTATAGCTTGTGATGCCATTCAAGATCTTATTAAGAAATGTTGAATTGATTACGAAGCGCAAATGGAAAATTTGCGATATGAAAATCGCGGTTCTGTTTAAATGACCCAGTTCTTAAACGTGATAATTGATTTCTTTTGTATAAAATTAGATAAACCAGAAAATTTTGATTTTATCTTTCGTACACATGTCGTTCAAGCTCAAATTTTTAAAAATATTGTATTAATATATGTAACTCTTTTTATTTGACTTTACCTATCAATAATACATTTAAGGTGTCCCACTTATAACACATAAAAATTACACGGTAATAATTATTGAGAGGTAAATATAAGTAGGATTCGTGTTACTGGTTAATATTCAGTTTTTGATTTCAATTTAAGTGTATTAATATTTCTCCACCTATCTTTAACAGTAGTTAATATACCTTGAGCATAAAATTTGTTTTGTTTGTATTGTCTAGAAAAAATACTTTTATTTTCCAGTATTTATATTCGAAAGACAGAATCCCCATACTATCCACTTTTATTGTCCAAGTATATTATTTGCCTCGTCTTATGTATAAACCTAACCATTATTGAATATCAAATAAGCTTCCCAAAGAATATTAATTGATTACAATTTTTAAGCTTTTATAGATTAGAGAGTCTTTGTGTTTGGCTTCTGAAATACTCGTAATTGCTTTTTTCTAATTTCGTAAAATCCCTGAATAAAATTTACATAGAACCTTTTTTGTCTTTGATGAAAATGAATATTTTATTTATGTTGTATTTGTTCTTAAGGTTTAAACGAATCTTCAATGATGGATGTACTTAGTAGTCATTTTTTAATAGTGAATATTAATAAAACAAAATACAATACAAAAATTAACATATTTATTAAAAAAAATAAAATACTCTTTTTTTTAAATTTCGTGATTATCTATGTATAGTAATTTGTTAAGTTATATAAACTAGGCGCAAAATATACATGATTTTAATTGCAACTTGTTGTAGATAAATAAAGGACAGTCTAAAATGAAAGCCATAATAGTATATTTGGCATAAATTTTTATTAATTTCTTCACACACAGTTTCCTTTGGGAAACCTTAATTATTCGTTCCAAAGAAAATTACGAATGATAAATCAAAATTCTCTATTATGCTACTCTGCTACGGACAGTTTAAATTAAGAAATAGTTTCTAGAATACTTGTAATGACATTTTCACTTAACATTTGACTTTGAAAGTGGGTCAATTAGAATTACAAAGTTTCATAAAGTGAAATCTTTTATATAAATTTAAGGTTGAGTCGTTTCATAATTTGCCGTTAGGTTAGGGGGGGGGGGGGGTTTACTTTTAATATTACTCATTTAATAAATTTAATTTACTTTCTTTAATGATATAATAAATTGGTCACTAACTCTCTGCTGATGTTAATATTATTATGAAGATGTAGAAGTCTAGAAACCGGCTTTTAAATGCACTTTTTCACGTCTCCAAGTATAAGTAGTAATTTCGTGTTTTATATACAATTTCACAACACTCAACAAATAAATAATATGTCTTTGGGTAATAACTAAAATTTTCAACTGAGTTTGATAGTTGAAAACTAAACTAGATTGACAACAGATTTCCCAACTTTAAAGTTACAAAGCACAACTCAGTCCACCACTCTAGCTCACAACACACAATGATTCAATACAGCGTTCGAGCTGAATAGATTGTGAGAAGCCAAACCATACAATTCATTCACAGGTGATCTCAAAAAGAAGCTACTCTCAGTACTTGCTTATACTTATTTTGTAGGTACATCTCGTATATTAGTAGTTTTGTTGTTGTATTTCAACCTGAATGCAATTTCAAACATAACAATCCCGTCATTTCATAGTACAACATCAGTTTTACTTGCCTCAATGCTATTATAATTAATTATAATTATACAGTTTTACAACAGCGTTATATTAAATTTAATTTATTAACGCAATATCACAAAAAAACATATATTTTAAATTATTTAAAAGGAAAATAACAGTCGAATAAAAGAGATAGTAAATGTTTTTTTTATTTACCGGACCCAAGAACACAGTAACGATGTCGCAAAAAAGGCAACCAATAATTTACCCTGACGGCTATCCGACCCAATTTCGGGATCGCATCGGGAATGATGGATACCTCTCGTTAACCGAATCTAGACCACTCTCATACCTACCATTATCCGTATCGCTTCGGAAAAAGTATCCTTAACCTTTGAGTGAGCATCATTACGTTGATAGATGCACTCAGATTGACTTACTGGTTTTTTGGATATTCGGAATATATCATTCTCTTCTCAAATTTTAAGAAAAAGCATCATCTTGTTTTACATAGAAGAGATCTGAGTTTCTGATAACGTACATAAAATTGGTCTGCCTATTAAAAGCGTTCAAGTGAAATTTCTATTTAAAAGGTAATTGTTATACTTAGAATACTAAAGTTTATTAAATCAAACTAAACATAAATTATTACATTTATATCCAAATATAATGTTATAAAGTAAACGGATGACTTAGAGTTTTAGAGCCTTTTGTTTCATTAAAAACTTTCCACAAAAGATAAAATGTTATAAGTGTATCTTGGCAACGAATATACCAACTACTCGTAACACGGAAGATGAGATTCGACGCGTAAAATAATATGAACTGCGCAGTACAAAACTCTCAGGTTATTTGTTGGTATACGCAGCCAGTAAGTAGAAATTGCACTACTCAAAGCATTAAAATGGGTGTGCGCGGAGTGTGCACCTGCGCGAACTTTCGTGAAATAGCCTGAGGTGGGTTTCATCTTTTGTGACACGAGTAGTATTTGCAGTATATTTGTATCTTTAGAAGAAGTAAATGGCTGGTAAAGTAGATGACATCGAGATATAATTTGCATTAATTTCTTACTAGTATTTATGATTCACAAACACTTGTCTTAATTTCAATAAAATTATAATTTATAAGTATATTTCAAAAAAGCTTTTGAAAAACACTATAACTTAGCAGTTTAAAACATTGCGAATTTATTAGAATAAGATGGGATTTTATCTTTATAATTCTGTGGACGATAAGCCTTAGCGATGGCATTGACTGTTTATGGAGTTGAAGGCTTTAGTAAATTGAATGCAATTTATTTCATATACCTTTTCATATTCCGTCGAATGGGGTGTATTATTTTATGATCGACGTCTACTTATTCATACGCGTTCACTTTCAATTTTCTGCGACATTTTCTGATATTTATTAAAGCGATCTTGAACAATTTTGCGAGAGTTTGTTGTATTTTTATATAAGAACAACCACATTATTCAACAAAAAGTGTATAAAATAGTGGATTTCTCATAACATAATAATAATAATAACATTAATAATTTTGGTTAATCTGTTGACGTAAGTGTGTAGGAACTTTTTATGGCGATAATGTAATTTGTGACGACCCGTATATATTTAATTAATTAATTAAATGTCAACTATCTCTTAATTGAAATAATAAACATTAACCTAAATATAATAATTAAAATAATTAATCAGTGCTTTCAAGTAGATCACGACTGAAACAAGTTATAATAATTAATTAAAACTTAAAATTACAAGTAACAAAGAAGTTAAAATGTGTATTTCAGACATTTAAGCTGAAACTAAGAATAAATCGTGCGGTTAAATTGAATTTCTGTGTAAGTAATTACCTCACCTGACAGATTTGTGGAAGATGTTACACGCGCTGCAATGTCTGAAACTAACAGATACAGATGTTCTTAGGATAATTGATTTGTAGTCCTGCATCCACTGACGGCAGCCATCAGATATCTTAAACACGAATATCTATATATTTGTATCAACATTGTTTAAATTATTAACGTATAGGTGTTAGTGTGTAACAATACTGAATCAATGGTGTTGGAAACTAATGTATTAATTATTATTTATATTTAAAATAAAGATGGCTGGGAAGATTGTGAAGTGTTATAAAGCTTTTCAGTTTAAGACTATTGATTTACGAATAGTAAAAAAAAAGTAAAAGCTATCATCTCCTATACAATGAACATCAACTTATCAATATACACTTGTTGTATAAATAAATTTTAATCATGAGTCATTACACCTATATACGTCATAAGAAAATTCTCTGATTATTAAAAATTACACATGAAATACAGTTAAATAGCTTAGTTAAACAAAGATTTTGTATTATATAGATACTGATCACAGAATTAAGAACCGCAGCTTAATTTTAAAGTGAAACTTCAAAGGAGAATCGGACAAAAGATTTCTTGCTCAAGATAAAAAATCAAATAATAAATAAAACGGCAATTCTTGTCATTTTCCATTATTATTTTATTTAGAAGACACCTCGGGCTCTGAATGGAAAATAATTTTATATTGTTTGCGAAAGGCAATTTTGTGACAAAATGAGAAACAGTCAACATAACAAAGAGCTCATAGTTCAAGCAACCGTGTTTTGCGAATGTTTTGAACATTATTAAGGATTTTTTAAAATAAGTGTTGACAATACTTCACAATACCTTAACATCTTCGTTTCTTATTAAAAAAGAAAAAAAAAACAAAAATATGGCTGGAGAAAATAGTTTAAGCCATTAGCAAATACTCAAGTAGTTAAAAGTACCTATTCTACTGAGCATTAATTAATTTCCAAATGACTCGTAATGTAATTAAATTACATGCTTCAATTTTTGATTCCATTCCGAAAGAGATTTGTCAATCAGTATCATAGTTGTTAAACACTATAAAGTGGATATATTATTAAAGCAAATCTGATATTGGATCCTAGAACTAACGCGAGAGCTCTGTAGCCTAGTGCTTGGATAAAGCAACCGCAATGCCAGAGCACCGGGTTCGAGTCCCGGTCCGAACGCAGTTGCATTTTAATATTATGTTGCTTGTGTGTTCTGCCTCAAGTAAGAGCTACCTGTGGCCGGACGAGTGGCAAAAACACTGGCATTTCGAGTATTGAATGTGGTTGTAGATACTCCTTATAATTTATAAGGCCTGGTCACGTACCACCGTACATAGGTTCTATAGAAAACCCTTGAAGTTCTGTGCACTTTTGATTTTGATGTATTTCCGAATACTTAAAATAAAAATAAGTAAGGCGGGCAGCAGAACGTTCTAAAAAATGCCAAATGGTGTAATTTGGCAACGACCTTAAGGTTGGCAACGCGTCTTCTAGCTCTTGGACGTATCCGTGGGCGACGTTCAGGTGTATGTTTGTTTGCCTTCCAATTGCATAAAAAACGTTTTAAACTGTGTCTATATAATTCATCATACCAAACGATAAGTGAAAAGAACTCAAATTTTATAAGTTATCGCATTTAAAATCAACAATCTATATAAAAATTGTCTAATGAAAATATATAGCCGACTAAAAACCTACTCGTATAACGTTGTATTTACAAATATACCTTAGGCGTAACGGAGTTCCTATATTGAATTTTAAAGCAATATAATTTATTTGATATTAAATTAAGGGAAGTCATCAAAATCAGCTTCGGGGCATAGCGACCCTCTGCTTTACTAATTATTTTCACATACACCGTAATAACTGTGTTATGTTGTTATAAAATATTTCACGGTCGGCTATACCAACACTAAGTAATTGGATAGAATAATTAATTAACTAAGTTTTATTGTAAGGACTACCTGGTACTTTAGATATTATGTGTAAGGCATAATCAGGTAAGTGATTTTTAACTTTTATAAAGTAATGTATTTACGTATAACTTTTTATATTAATTCTATTCAATTTTTTGTGCAAATTAGAAGACCACGTAAAATATAGAACTAGCTCGTACTTATTTCCCAAAAATCAATATATATTACTATCAGTTTTACAAAACGTATTTATCATTAAGATATATCCCCAAAGAAGAAATTAATTAATAAAACCTCTATCAATGTATTCGAAAAACTTGACAGGGGTCCTTAAGGTCAATGTGAGTCGTAATTTGTGGTAACATGGGTCCAGATTTATATCTCGATTTTATTCGATCCCTAAAAGTTGTAAGTGGAATAAATCAAATAAGTTACCTAGTATTTTTTACTTGAAATTAATTAGAGTTTTTACAAACGGAAAAAGTTATATATTTAAAATCCGTTTATTACAAATGGTAAAGGTTTTGTTTATACAAAGTATAAAATTATATTTTCTCTTTATATAACTCGATTCAATCATTTCAAAAAAATCAGTTTGGAGGTGATATATTGGGGATAACCAGACGATGAAGGTAGGCTATAAAGACATTTCATACCGCCTACATAGTATTAAGCAATTAGTTGAATAGACTTGCCAAATTTAAACAGCTTTTCTTTAAATTTCATTAGTTATAATGACGCAAATGGCTAATGATTCATACATGAACAGCTATTAAACAAAGTTACTCCCAAAACTATAATAGTCGATATCGTTGATTATTATGATATACTTTAGTTTAAATTGAATATTAGAATCTAGCTCTAGGTCGAGGATACACTCGCGTTCACGTCGACATTGGGGTAAATTTATTGAATGTATGTATTGGTGAAGGAAATAAAGAAATGCGATTTTGTGAATTAAAATGGACTTAACGCCATTAATATTCTAGTTCCTTAATAATAAATGTCCTGTGACCTCTAATAAGCTGAATGCTTTGTCTAGATCTAATAATATGGTAATTATCTAAAACTTAGTTAATTTTTTATGCGATAGTAAGGCAAACGAGTGTACAGTTCACTTATAATATATTAAGCGATTTCTGTCGCCCATGGACACCTCTAAGATCAGTAGATAGTTCATAGGAACACACCGCGCATACAAATACCGCCATCTATTATCACCTTTCAGAAAGTTTTAAATATCAATATAAACCGCGGATCTGCTTATTGCATATGCATTGAATTTACCTAAAAATGAAATGATAAACTACTGGAAGCGTTTGATAAAATGGATGTCAACGTGAGCGAAGTAGCGAGTAAAAGCTAGTATGCAATGTAATGGGATAAGAGTGAAACGAGATACATAGATTATTATAATGACGATAATTAAACATTATTAAATTATATGTTA
>JAOSYY010000016.1:4778593-4799910 GCA_025727935.1 Hebomoia glaucippe
TGTAATGGGATAAGAGTGAAACGAGATACATAGATTATTATAATGACGATAATTAAACATTATTAAATTATATGTTATACAAGACCGAGCCGTTATCGTGGAGAATTTAGGAACAAGTAAACAGAAATAGCTGAAGTGCTATGGTTTTTAGTACCCAGTCGAATTGATTTCTTCAAGTTATTATTGAAGTAAGTTATGAAAGATTAAGATATATGTAGGTAGTTTTTCTCTTTCGTTCAACTAATCTAAAAGCGCAAAGCGTTTAATAATTCTGAATGTTCCTGCCTACACCTTTTGGTAGTGAAGTTCAGATTCTGATACACTTTTACAACTATTTTATTTCTTCGACCATACGTGATATCTACTTCGATTAAATTGAATGTACTCTGTATCTTTAACATTTATAATATAAAAGACTTCTTTGAACTTTGATTCCTACTTATATCAGCTGTAAGTAATTTTGTTTGAAATATTATTTGATCTATATATAAAAATACTCAAATAGCTGAAATGAAAAACAAATACTAATGAGATAAGTCTTATTAATAAATATTAACTTGTTATTTAAGAAGAAGTAACGAGAATTCTATAGATTTTATTCCTAGGAGGAGAATATTCTTAGGCTGCTTGGTAATTAAATTGGTGATTTAATCAAACGCCGCTTAAGTCTTCTCCGCAGACTATAAATTTCATGGACATTAACTGCAGCCACTTAATTAGATAGATCCGAGTACTGCAAGTGAGGACATAATTTGTCAAAGATTAATTGACAGATCCGCAAAAACATAACAGTAATGAAACGATACAATAAAAACCCTAGAGTATATACTTAAAATATTAAGAATAATCCTGTAAATTTCTTCCCAGTAAAATGATTTTATGACAATAATTTTATCGCGCTCCAAACTATAATTTCGCTTTGGAACCCAATTATTTCGCAATACAACGCGAAACACGCAATTTAATACCTGAATAGCAGAAGTTTAGAATTTACTTGCTCGAAGTTTTATTTTAGCTGTTCAGTATCGTATTGGTATAATAAGTGAAAATTTATTTATGACTTCCCAAGTTTTATGGCGCAGTCGGCGGAATTCAATTGCATTTTGATGTTATTGTGGATATAAATACTGTTTGTGAGAGCCGCGTTTTTGTATTAAACTCGTGTTATGTCTACTTTACGACTGTCGTTTGTTTATTTTTATATTCGACTTCGTCTACGTTGCGATTATAGCTCTTTTGTCTACTTGTGGTATTTTATAAATTACGAGGACAGATCTAAAAGTAGTGAGAATAAGATAGTGTATAAGACAACCTTATACTATCAGTTGCATAGTGTTTTATAAGTAGTTTCTAGATAAACGTCATATCAGTCAACGTTGACATCTTTTCTCTAACAAGTTGTACAATACTCGGATATATTTTTATCATTAATATTATAGGCTGTCTTTCATATACCGTAACAAATTAAACTTAATTAGCAGTTATTGATAGCCATTTTTTTTTCATACAACTGGAAAATTAGCAATACTGTAACGTAAACATCTTCAATTATTATACTCTTTGGTAAAGCATAGACGTCGCTTAGGGCTGTAATTTGCCGTAAGTAGGTGACAACAGGCGGAGATTAGTAACGTTATTGTTATGATAATAACGTTAATTTATAACGCTTAACATTATAACGGATGAGTGTATTGTCGCACATTAGTCATCCAATTAAACGTTATAATTGTAGTGATTTATATGGTAACATGATGCTACCGGTCGTGTTCTATTACCACCCCAAATTAATTACCGACCGTTCGCATGAAATGGTAAAATTTATAGTCTACGATACAGAGTTCGATGTAGAGTGTATAGAATCGAGGTGCAATCTCTATATTATAAAGTTATTTCTTGCACATTCATCAAGTCGGAGACGCTACTTCTTTAAAGGCTTTGACAGAAATTGCAAAGAATTATAACTAAATGATGCGAGCAACGTCATCCACAACCCACAAGATTAACCATTAAAAAGGTTATTTCAATTATGGTAAGACACCCTTAAAGAATCTCTATCCATAGACGTACTATCATGGATTTTTTATAAAACTTTAAAAGAATACTTCCATTAAGGAATGAATTATTCCATTTTGCGAAAATTTCCCATCGACGCTTGATGTTGTACAGCTTATATATAGCGTCTTTTAACAATTGGGCATCATTGAAATATTTTTTCCAATTCGTATTAGTTGTTCCTGGAATTAGCGCATCAACCAACTAAACCAACAAGCTGTTTTTGACTTAATTGATTGTAAATTAATTCATCAATCGTTAGTAAAACTTGGAAATCTATTTTAATCAACTCAAACCATCTCTTCTCTTAAAACCACTAGTATTGCACATCGAGAGTAATCGGTACTGTCTTGTTTTCATTTTTATACAAGTTTTTACATTAAATCAATTCTTTTGAGTGTATTTTATAACTTCCGAATGCATCAAATCGAGAAAAGCAAATGTCATTTTAAACCACGAAACAGCAGTTCCGCCTTGAAATATGTGCATTTTATTGAATTCTTGGATTGCATCGGTACCTATTTGTGCAGAATATACTGAAACGCGATTCACTTAACATCGAACGAATTTGATACGTTTCTATCAAAATAATAATGTTACTTTACAAAATTTAAAAATTCTAAAACACAAAATAGTTCTTTATTATCGTGTAGCTCTAGGACATTTTTACAGATTATGTCCGCAGTTTCGATAGCGTTCATGTTTTTTAGCACTTTGTTAACCTCTTCTTGGTATGTATTATTTTTAGTTAAATTAATTAACTATTTAGACACCCGATGTCTACTGTTTTATTATACTTATAGATTTGAATTCTTCACTTTTATATTAATAATAGCTAGTTACGAAACTTTAATTGAGTGGGGGAGATTTCGGTTTATATTAAATTAAATAAAAACATATCAGAAGGTAAAGGAATCAACTAGAAACCTGTCTAGAAAGATAGGCTTGAAGATATGAGCCAGTAAAACTTAAGTATTATCTTAACTCCTCCAGTTAAGTCTTCTTTAAAGTTAATAATGCGACCTCAAAGCTCCTCAAATATTTTCTTTTAAGAGTTAAAACTTACTTTAAATAAATTGGAAAACTTTTTAAGGGCTATCGATATTTCACAGAACAATTTACCTTTATAATCCATTCAGGAGTCCACTTAATCTAAATTGTGTAAATTGTAAAGAGAAAGAATATTCAAAAAGTTTGAGAGTTCATTAATTAAATTGAGATGGTTTTGTTTTCAATTTATAATTTGATCCAGTCTATAATCTAACCACAATATATATATTTTGATATAATTAAAGCGAAGCTTTTATTTGGTTTTCAATGCAATGGATATTTATCAATTTATAAAGTGGAGTGTTCGTAAAATATTCCCTGAGAGGTAATTTTTCAGCTTTGTTTACTCAACTGACAATTTATGTGTGCTATTTTACAGTTTACTTGTAAACAGTTGGAACAAAATACAAGAAAATGCATATAGAGCACATACGAGTATTCTATTCATATGCGATCCAATGTGACAGTGTTATGGTTTTCTAATAAAAATAATATTACATAAATGCCTATAACCTAACTTATAGATGGGTAAGTTACTTTTCAACGTTGAAAATTCGATTCTAACATCTATTACCAACAAAGTTAAATAAAGCAAAGTTGAGTTGAAATATCTTAATCAAAATGCATAATTGATCTCGCATCTTCGATATTTGTTAGTGTCCTCTTTTTATGAAAAAACGAGCATTATAAAGAAAATTTTACCAATTCTTTTTTAGTAGGTAAAAAAATTATATACGTTATGCTTGAAAGTAATTGTAAAACGTAAGTTTGATATTTAAGATTTATTTTCGAATATTTTAACAGTGTTTTTATGCAACTGTTCATAATACTTTTTGAATTTATTTCATTTTGTTTTTATGTAACGTTAAGTAATTAAACCGCACTGTTTGCACGACACAGTTGACGAACTTATACGTAAATTGAATTTTAATAAATGTATAGATTGTTGTTCGATGTAATTTGATTAATAGATTGCTTACCTTTTTTCAGTAATTTATTAAAAGAATGCGTTTATAGTATAAGAGCTTTTCTGTATAAAAGTTTAATCCAATTAAAATCTGATAAACATGAATGCCCCACATATTCTATTGTAGTTGAACAACCTACAGTGCGACAAAAAACTCGTACATATTACTAGTTATCTTGCTTAGAAGAATAGGTCACTTTAAAAAAGAAAACTAGTCCATGAAGAAAATTTGAAAGTAAATTTTAACCTACTTCTACTTGTCATTATGAACTGAAAATTAAAATTCAATTATATTTTGAACGATATTGCCGTAATCTGATATCTTTGACGGGGTTTGATGAGTACTATAAAGAGGTTTATTTTTTTTCATACTAGCCACTGATTATCTATTTTTCACGTTAAAGAGGAAACCGATAACTTTAAACTTCGAAACTTTTCCTTTGTAATTAAATTATAATACAAGCTAACCTCGTGGAGATACAGTAATTGACGTGAGTTTTCAATAACTTTTAGTTTTTAAGTAATTATCTTCCCTTACCTTAAGTATGCTTTACTTTGTTGATAGTACAATATAGTAGTAATAAATATATAAAATTTTGTTTCTTATTAAACCCATTATTAATAATATAAAGACTAATATTATTATAACAATATAATATGACAATTTAGACACATATTTGTTTTGTATAAGATTGTAATAATATTTATGGCAGTCGAGTTACTCCCCGTAAAGTGGGTAAGAAAAAAACCAATAAGTTAATGTAATAAATTTAATACATAAAAGTTATTTTGTTTTTAAGCCTACATTATCACCACTTCATTTATCATTATTTTCATGAATATCTTTTTCAAGATAATCAATTCTCGTTACAAATTTTATTTAATGAAACATAATTTTCGATCATTTTCTCTACAACGTTACTAAGTGAAATTTGAAAAATCAATGTATTTCTAGAACCGAATACTCTAGACTTAGTACAGTCACTGTAAAAATTGAAAAGCTTAACATCGAAACCCAACTTACATTCCTAAATAAATCTAGTTGCACCCTTGTCAAGAGATAAGTGGACTTCGTTCCAAATACTTTCAAACGTACCTACGTATCTCAGCTGTGATCACGTAAATTTTTCTAATCTCGACTGTACAAGATACTTCTTTAGAACTTTGTATAAATTTAATTTAAATGGTGTGATATTTTATACGGTATGTTTTGTTTTAAATTTTTCGGTATATCGATGTTTTACAACAGTATGTTTTGTTTTCAATTACTGTCTAACAGCGGCTGCTGGGCGAATTTATTAGTTTCTTAAAGTATTATAAAAATAAATTTAAAAATTCAAACTATCAGATTTCGCCTCTCCGTTTTAAATTTTCACAACAGGGGTACAAAAATTCGTACAAACTCAGATACAAAGGATCGCGAGTTACGTCATGGATTAACATGGAAATTGAATCAGCGCGCACGACCAACTTTCGCATAAAGCAACTGCGACTTACAAGGTTTTTTTTAACTATTGCATTTGTTTCTAGCCAAACCCTTCAGCCTTACTTTTCGAGATACGTAAGAAGATAAAATAATAAATACGAAACAATACAACGAATAATATATTAAAATCTTTAAAAACAATACAAGTGATCAATAGCTAGATAGATCTTTAGAAATTATAGCTAAGAATCAACTTGATCATGCTAGTTTTTAGAAAATACCAAAATCAGCCCATTCGTTACGGAGCTATGAAGTCACAGAGACTCGTCAAGCTCGTAATACTTATCTTTTTGCATTGATAAATCTGTATTTCTTTTATTTTAATTTAAGATTATACGAAGTTTTATATTAACAGATGATAGTCATTATTTTTTATTAATAATATATATTATTATTTATCCACGGTGTTTGGGGACTGCTACCGAAAACGAAGACGGATGATAGTACTAATGATACCTTTGATGAAGGGACGAAAAAAAAAATCGATCCTGACTAAAAAATATACATTTTTAACACTTTACCAGCATTATATACGCTCCATCTTGTAAGTATCGCCAAATGAAACTAACTTCATAAAAAATACATTACTTTACCAAAAAGTACCAGCAATGAAGCCTGATAACAAAAACAGCTGGACAAACATGATGGAGCGAAATAACGCTAATAAAACGTTTTAAAAATATGTTTTTTTTTTAATCAGGCTTGTATTTTATTCGGTCCCTTCATGAAAGGTGTCATTAGTACTATCATCTGTCTTCGTTTTCGGGAGCAGTCCCCAAACACCCTGTATAAATGAGAATATGAGTCTTATGAAATAGAATTAAAATAAATGTTTATTTGAATTCAGGATACTTCTACAAGTAAGCTTTAACATAAAAGCAATTAAACGTAACGTTTATAAGAACATTACGGGTTACCGACAGTACTCACATCAGTTTATCGAGCGTGAATGACTGATGCGACCAAAACGAGTTAAACGAAACAGAAATATCACGGACATGTATTTAAAAGCTTACTATGCTAAGGGTACATATCTAAAAAAAAATCAATAAGGATACAGTTCTGCCAATAATTATGTAAATTGCTATTTACTGACAACTACAACAATATTGAATTAAATGTGATTAGGAATCATATACCTTATTAATCTTATTAAAATTAATTTTGCTATTTTACATTTACAGGTTTATTTCATTTAACTGTTAAAATGTTTATATAGCAAAGAAGTTTTATTATTTAACTTTCCAAAATATGAACTGTCATAAGAAGGTTGGCTGTTAACTCTAATAATATTAGGAAGTTTTGTACAAGGAACGATTTCGCAACTACGGCTCCATTCTGGTTCCAGGACGACTTCTGTATTCAAGTTAAACAATTACAGTCGTTTGTGGAAGGTGATCCGTTATGCGATTGGTGACCTTTTGTTGGACACGTTAATTTAACGTCACTATTGCCTTCTTTGATATTTCATTTGTACAAAGGCCGACGTATAACATGTCTAGTTTCTTATATTAATAGGAATATATGAAAAAGCTTCAATTTAGATTAAAACTCTTAAGTATTTTATCAAAAGGAACAAAAATACGACATAAAGCGGAATTTATTCGAACAATAAATTTTAGAACCAGAAATTGGCTTAGGACCTTTATTCTTTGCGCAACTTATTAGAACTATGATAAGACTTAAACGGTACCGCCAGTCGCTCGGGAGAAAAATAAATTTCCCCAATGGCCTTAAGTACTCAACGGTAGTTCTTGTAAAGATGATACAGTTTGATGTCAACAGTAGGGAGTATCAGAAAGTGTTCATTCAGGCTACTTTTAGCCTGACTGAACACCTGATTTTTGTGAATGTCACAGTCAATAACAGAAGGGATTCAATTTTCATAATTGACGTATTGCTCTAATATTATGTTTATAGAAAATGTATATTCCGTTGAACAGTTTCAATTTATTTGATCCTGTAAGTATGTCACTTTACTAAGTTATTTCTGATAATACAAGTAGATCTTGTGATAGTTATAGATAATTATGGTACACAAAATTGTCCTCAACAGTCTGTGGTCAACGAAACGTTTTATTAGTTACAGCGTCTCCTATGCAGGGATTAATTTATGTTACTACGTTAATATCTGATATAATTTTACTATGGTGAAATTTATCATTATAACATAATTTAATAAAAGCATATATTACATGCTCTTTTCATTGGTAATTGTTTCGTTAATCTTCTGTAGAAAAAGTTACAAATTGATTAAAACTTAAGAGATCTTAAGTTTTTGTACAGATTGCTCACCGTGTTTTATTTAATGTAAAAGTAATAAATTCATAATTTTTTTAAAAAATTAAACTTACCTTTTCCAACATAATTTGAAAAATATTTTAAAAAATATTCATGAAAAATATTTTATAAGTTTTTGTGACTGCAAAAACCTGACCACAAATGTTTAATCTACATAAAATACTTTTTGTTCAGCGTTTCCCGCCAATTTATGAGAGCGGTAAAAAGTTTCAACGAGTAACTGATGAAAACAATTACCCCGAGTTGTAACTACTTGCAAAGGCTTAGCCTTAAGTAGTCTGAAGTAACTACTTCGAGCTGATTGGAATAGCTATTTCACGGTTTCTGCTAGCACTAGCTTAAAGTTTCTGAAGTATTTATTATTTTAATACAGTTATTATTACTTTTTCAGTCAATAACTCATTCTGATATACAATATTTTGGCTTTTGTAGCGTTTATTAAATGTATATTGCACGTTCTATAATATTATAGAGCAATAAAATATAAATTAAACCAAAAATATTAAAAAAAAAATACGGGTTATTTAAATCTGTTAATAATGTAATGATGTGATTATAACACACATACAAATAAGCTCATATTTATTCTCAAGACAGGGTTAGGTGCCATAGTCTGCATATTAGATATATTAAAAATTTTTCAATTAAAAGGAAACAAATATTATTAGTGTTTAAATAGAATAAGGTAAAGGACTGGATATGTAATTGAGTCATAACTCATAATGCGACACCGTGTGTGTCGAGCATTATGCATTTTAAGCGAGACAACTCTCTGTGCTAGACGTGTAAATCATTGGTTCAAAATGTAATAATTTTCAAGGAGATATAAAATGCTCCTGAATGTAATTTTATTTTCTCCAGATAGACTGCAATATGGTCTTCTTCCTGATGCAACTTCTTCTTAGATTTACAACATAGAATATGTCAGATAGACATATAAAACATCTAGTTCACCGCATAAAATGCAATATGTACACGGTTCCAAAAACTGTACCTGGGTGTGAACGGGGATAACCTTGTGTCAAGGAGCCGTTCCAAATGCGTTGAATAGGACATTGTAAAACTGGTGGCCGACCTTCAGTAATGAAGTGGCATCGTGAAGACGGAGAAGAGGAAAAATTGTATTAAAAAATAGATTTAATGTATCCTTAATAAGCTACCGGACATATAAATTTCTGTATCACTATTACTCATCATTTACCTTTACAAGGAGATGATAGTCCTTCGTAAAAGGAATACTCCACAACAGTTAGGCAGGAACTTCACCAAAACACTTGGTTATGTTCAGTATCAATTTGCATTACCCAGGTTTAAATCTTTGTTATGTAAAATTAAGTATATATCCCTGATTTCCAGAGACGACATTCTACGCAGTAATAAAATTATACAATAAATTATGTCTGCTACACTGACTTAAATAAATACATTCCGCGTAAAAGCGAATGAATATACTGTAAATATATTATTTAAATAATGTATTTAGCCTCTAGAGGGCTAATTAACACATACAATTGAAAATTATGAAGCAAGTAAAAACACTAACTCACGTTCAGCACAAAGCAAGCGGCAAAAATGTTTCTTTATTACGTATTCTGTCCGAGAACTGGCTCTTACTATGAATTTACGACATGGTTTATTCAGATAACGTAAGTCAATTAAATGCAAAACTTTATTTTACGCTAAAATTTCATTAGCGTTTGTTCATACATAACATAATAAAAAAATGACGATAACATACATTGCTTTAACTAGTCTTTTAATTTTTACTGTCAATTGTCGTTGTAAACTCAAAGTTGTTCAAGAATAGTTTATCTCATAATAAATCATTAAGTCATGTTCTCAAAGTAGCGGTGCCCCGCGGTTTCACCGATGTTGATTTTATGTATACATGATGATGGCGAGAATGATAATGAAATAGAAGTAAGCTATGTTACGCGCTATAATATCAGCTTTAGATAAATAGAAATATTTATACTATATATAATTATTATCAAAGTTGCAGTGTCTGTTTGTAATGTCCAAATGCATATGAATATATATATCCCAAACAATACTAAAATGATGTCTACGTATATAAGTTAAAACTAGGTAAGTAATATTTTAAACGTTACCCATTTTAGAAACACAGTTTACCATCTCAGTTTTCACTTCCTCAGTACTCCTTATAATAATTTCAATAAATTAATATTAAATCAATAAGTTTTCATAACATTATGAAACTTATAAGTATTTTAAATAAAACTTCCAAATTATGCTAAAGATAGCATCAAACCAATATATATGTACCTATCGAATATAGGAAACGTACATTTTATATTTTTGAATAGTATTTGACCTCATATCTATCGCAATACTGTTATTAGAAAAATGACAAAGATCAATAGTAGGGGCATAAAATATATCAAGTCTAGACCGGCCAAAAGCCCGTAAAAAATAAATCGCTAGAGGCAGGTACAGCTTGCAATAAATGGGAAAAGTCAGCGAACCTTGTAAATGGAGGTAACCTTTCGTATATATATAGCAACTATAAAATAAACGCTTATATTTGTCGGAAAGTGAAACAATTTACGTAGACAACAAACGCTCTACGATCTAGCCCGTCATACCTACGTCGTAGCAAATTTTTCGACCTAATAATATTATATGTAAAGTTGTACGCAGTAATAGTCTTATTGTCATAGAAAATATATGTTTTTTATATTCAAATGACCTTTTATCAATAAAAGTTAATTTTTATTTACTTAAAAATTACTGTAGTTTCTAAAGATCACTGTAGAATAGAGGTTTGACTGTAGAATAATTATATTATTAGTAATTAAAGAAACAAACACAATACGAGTTATATAGGAATAATACAACGTAATGTTCATGTTACGCATAAGTAGTTCTGAGAACGGACCGTATGTTATAAATTTACTTTTAAGAATGCATATAGTTAATAATTTCAGTTTCGATATAAAAAATTTGTTGTCCGACCAGAAAGCTAATTCACATCAAATTATTTATTCACTAAAGCAATAATTTTTAAATAAATAAGAAATTGTATATAATTTATTAGTTAATAACATCTGATCTTTCAATTCAAGTACATCATGGAAAGGTTTCATTGTATTTCCTAATATAATAGTCATTGATGTGCAAATAATCACATCAAAAGCATACTAAGAGTAAGGCAAGTCTGCAACTTACAATAAAGTAAAAAACGTATTGTCAAAGAGAAAACGATGTAATTACACCTCATTGTGTTCGGTACCCAACGGTTGTTCGATACGAGTGATTAAAATAAAATGGTCTTTAAAGAACGAATTTCATTAAAGAAATATCACTCTTAACTATTTAATAATTAGGTTGAAATTTATTTACTTATATATATTAATGAATCCTTCAACGAGGGCGCAGGTTGAACAGCAAATGCAATTAATACAATTGATTAAAATTGTAAGTGGCACATAGTACAACCAAAAGAGCCTTTTAAAATGCTTAATCGAATGTTGGTGTAATTATAAAGCCTTCAATTCAATTAACGTGAAGAGCTCGGCACATAATTGGTTTGTTTTAGGCTTTTTAAAGCAGATGTAAAATATAAAATTATTTCAAAAATGTAATATAGATATTGTATTATTTTTACAGTATTTTCTTTAATATACTTATTATTATTACAAAACATTTATTTGTAATGATGGCTTAGGTGTACTTTATACTCGTGTACTTAAAACGACGTGTATAAGGCGTATTTGTGTGTGTGTTGAATACGTGCAAGTATTCAATATTTAGAAGACAATTTTAATTTTAAAAACTTTGAGGAATTATATTTGTTTTGACATTAATGAAATACCTTTCTTTAATGTCAAAAGAAATATAAAATAATCCACAATTATTTTTAAGCACGCGTGTTTTAACTTAAAGTTCTTAGTTCAAAATAAGAATATAGTTAAAAAAGAGCATTTTGCCTAATCAGATAAAAACGTTTCTAAATATAAACAAAATATTACTTCTTTTCTGATTCTTAATGTTCACATTTATAATATCGAACACTCTATCATCTATAATGAAATTATGTTTACCCACAGAAAAACGACATATAAATTTAAGAATAAAGCAAACAAAACAAGACCCATTTCGTGAAATACTCTTTCGGGAATAAGAAGTCGTGATACACTGAAGAGCTATTTCTGTTACGTAAGCCCATAAATTTATCACTTGTAGAAAAACACTAGAAAACCACGCAACCTCTTGAAGAGGTCGCGAGCTTTTGACCTATTTACATGCATGTAGCACCACTCAGATGAAAGAAAAACAAAATTAACTCTTAACGTAAATTTCTTTTCTTACATTTCATTATTTTTTTTCTTTGTCGTATTCAAAAGGACTTATCTACCACTGTATTTGTGTCTTTTACATTCGAGCTGCTTAGTTTATTAATAAATAAAATCCAAACAGCATTTACTCGTTTAAAATTTTGATAACATTTTCATTATTATATTTCCTAAAATAATATTTCAATAATGACATTCTTAAGCGTTAAACCTTATTAACGGATTTAAGCTTATTGGAATGATCTTTCAAATAGTCAAATGAGTATTTTTACAAGTGTCTACTTTTAGACATTTTTATAGAAAAGGTCGTGTAACTGTTTAAAATTCAGAATATCTGAATATTGATAAACGCAAAGTCGTAGAAGGAGTAAACGCTTAATAAAGTTATTCGCTAAGAAACTAGTTACAAGGGTGAGATTTCGTATAAGCTAAGAAAATTTATGTAAATAAGTAGATGTTTTAGAAAGTAATTGTTACGTAACATGTGTAATAAAATATTTTCTCGTATCTTTAATACAGGAAGCATCGGCGGGCGCTCGCACAATTTATTACCACCTCCTTGACGTTGTATGTAAATTATTACTTGGAAACGAGCAGATGAAACATATTAATATAAATTTAACGATACAATTATTTCTTTATAATTGTACAAAATATAATAAGTTACTGCCGAGGGAGAGCGCGGATTGTAGGAACTTTTACTGAGCACTTTTAAAATTGAATTTCGACATCGACATTTCCATATTTTTCAATTGAGCGATTCAATTTTTTGTAAAAATTATTCGTTATTTAAATTGTTATACCATTAATTTCGCCTTTATAAATAATAATCATTTGAATAAATTTAGAAAATAAATATGGGGAATTGTCATTAATATATTGACGAAGATTTTTATAAACGTTTCTTTATTTAAAAGCTGAATAATAAATCTATAAACATTCAATTGTACTACTTATATAATATTACATGATATTCTTAACAAGTCTTATAACGAAAATGGTATCAAAATTAATTTGGATAACGTCAAAGAAACCAGTGAAAACAGGCAGTTGCGTATGCGAATTTATTTTTTACCTGTTTATATTCATACTTCACATACTGATGAAAACATTAATGATTCATTTTCCAAGAACCTAAGGTTAGTCGCATGTATGAAGTGAAAAGTTAAATATCAGAGGATAATATTGGAAAACCAGTTAATTGGAAATTTTATCAGTTCCAAATAGTTTTATACGCTTTAAAAAGACTAAGTACATTTAAAAGATCTTTGCTGGCAAATCTTAGAAAATACACAGTACCAACTCAGTATTATAATAAATTAAGGAATATTTTATATCTACTACCAAGATCTCGCTGTTAATATCTGGTGCCACCATATGTACATTACTCACATAATATGTGTGTAGACATGTTGACATAGCAACAAAAAAGTATTGCCAGTTAGTATTGTTTGTAAGGTAAAGTAAGACAAAAATCGGTAAACATTTCTAAATTTTAAATGTCAAATAAAAAGCAATACTTTTATACATTTTCAGAAAATACTACTACTGAGCTTTATTTCCCTCTGTAGGAATACAAAAATCTTTTAGTCAGAGTTAATTCTTTACTTTACATTAAAAAATAAATAAGTAAATTCTTGAATGTTATCACAATCTTGCGTTACTTACGTCAAATACACTTGTTTATAATACTCCTACTTAACTTGAATATGATTTACGCACGACTGAAGAGGCTCTTAGGGTAAGGGTAAATATGGTAATTTGCTCCTTGCTACTCGGCCTTTATTTTCGCTTACGTGTCTCTAGATTTCATATTTTTGACACCCTGTGAGTTATGAACTTGTTGAGTAGAAATTGCATTAAAACACCATACTATAATTTTAAAAGTTTGTGTCAAACTTCAAACTACTCTAACTAGAAATGCAAAAATTATATTAACACTAAATTAGTAGTAACATTAACGTATATATTATTTTAATATATAATCTTAGATTAATATATTATTAAATGTTTAGATAGTTTTTCATGATCAATCAGTTGTATAGTAACTCTATATTTTCTATAAATTTCCAGACGTAAAAAAGAAATGTTATTTAAGTTACTAATTTTATATACTAATAGTAGTACATAAAATAAAGACAGAAATCTATATTCAATGAATAACAGTAGAAGACTTTCAACCCTTATCAAAATATTGAAACTTCTATCACAACCTAATATAATTTTCCCAGAACAATTTACACAAGCATCTTACTCTCTCAATGTCTGGAGAATGATGTTAGAGGATAAAATATATTAGCATTCTGTGTGCTACTTTAAGTAAGGAGTTGAGCATGTCCCACGTGTGTTACACACGAAATTTTCATAACCTCCTTCGTAAACGCGTAAGGCATGAATGTCAAAAAGATATTTTTATCTTCGAACAACATGATTGACATTATCCGCTACCTCTACCCAGAGGCAATCTTTAAATTGCGCTTCTTACTTGAACTCGATTGTTAGTGCAAACCATTACATACTTTGTTTTCAGGCCCTTAAGTTTTAAGATCCTTTTCTGCAAAGCATTAACTAAAACTGCAATTCCATCTTCAAAATATACTTTATTTCAACGGTTTTAGGGTTCAAGTTTAAATGAACCTGCTAAGAATTTGAATAATGTTTATTGAAACATTGAGTTCCAGATAACTCTAAGTACTCTCCTAATCCTTAAACTTAAGCAACGACAGATTTATCGAGTGAGTTATTTATTTTTTTCGTTGTCTGTCATTTTAATTCCATTTTCACTGAGGGATTTATCATGGACTACGTTTGTACATTAGTTTCACTAGTGTGAATAAAATATTTTGGTTTACTTAAAATATTCTTCTAAAATCAAATGTAGATAAGGGGAGCAGTTATCTTGCATAGACATTGTTTGTAGGGTCATAGATCTCAGAGCAGAAGTTCAATGAAACAAGTTGGACTTTATCAGCTGGATATGGAAAACGACAGTTGTCTATTCAGACATTAGAATTTACTTATAAATGACGTCTTAATAATGGACTAGTACTGAAATTCTAGCTACTCAATATCAGCCAAGATAATTTGTAACTGGAGATTACACAATGTGAGTAGCGAGTGCTATATTCAATTCACTTGACAAGCCAAGGTAGTAATTGATAAGGGCATTGACGCAAACGTATTGACGGCGTAATCCGAGAGATTGGTCAGATTTGATCACATGACGACCGCCGCGTGGAATACAATTAACTACTGCGTGGAGCTACATGATCAAAAACTAAAAATTTATTAAATTTATTCAATTAATATGTTCTTTTTTATGAAATAGAAGCACAATAAGAAATAACAAAATACATTATATTTTAAAAGACATATTTTAATTTCCTTATTAAAAAATACACAAAAAAGATCTTGTGTAATTTTAAGATATTTAAATATATTCAATTGTTTAATGTGTTGAAAATCGATATGAAAGGTAACATATAAAACAATATACTATCAAAAAAGTTAAAACATTAAAATTTTTGACCTGAAATATTGTATAAGACTGAGGTAAAAGGTTTTTTAAATATTTTCAGCAACCTTTTATTTTTTAACTTATTTTTTACTAAAGAATACAATATTTGTAAGGTAAAACTGAACCAAAAGTGCATTAAAACGCGCATTGAATTACTCAATTTGTTGTAATAATAGAATGTAGCAGATGTAAATATGCCTACATAGCCCCGAATTCCTGATCGCGACAAAATAAGCAACTCTTTTTTAGGTAAAGTTAGAATCTTAAACTTTATGTAATGAACGATTCGATAACCCTACAATTTAAATTTATGTCTGGAAATACAGGATTTGATGTTTTCGCTGTATCTGTGGCCGCACAGCTTCAATTCACTCCAAAGTACATTTGCAGACATTTGACACTGATAACGGAAGCTGAACTGTTTGCTAGAGCTGTTTATTTGTTTGATCACTAGCAAATGCACTGGATTAATTTAATATACACAATGGGAATAAGCTAAACCGTGTGATTGAATTGCTAACCGTCCCTTACAAACATAGCTTATGACATAGAGTAGTATCTGTGTATATGTAAATTATAAATCATGTTTACTAATATTACCAACGGTGAGAACACTGTTATTTTAATATCACAAATGATTTTATTTATTCATAAAATGTATATCTAAAATAAGTTTAGTATATTAAATATAATATAATTTGTATTGGATTCAAGTCATCGGCGGGACATATTGGCAGGAGCTAATTAGAAATAAAAGCTAATTTTTATTTGTTTGGGTCGTTAATTTTTGTGAATGAAAAATAATTTTTGACATGTAATAAAAATCGTCTTACTAATACCATGTACTAGCTTCTGCCAGTGGTTTCACTTGCGATTCTCTCGATTTTTACACCTTGGGTTATAAAACTGGACTTTTAGTACGAGATCCCTAATTTTTTTTAAAATATACTATAGCTTTTCTTGATAAATATACTATCAGACACTGAATTTTTTTTTCAAAGCGGTTCCTGAGATTAATGCCTTCAAACAAACTCTTCAGTTTTATAATATTAATATAGATAATAAATTATTTATTCCAGATATAGTAAGAAAAACGAAATAAAATAAAAAGTAAAAATTCTCAAACAATCAATACTAATAATACGATTATTGAAATTACAGCTTGTAAAGTCACATAATATATTACATAAAATGATGATACCTAAACTTTTTATTTAAATTAAAAGTTTATGAAGGTATTAAAAACAACAGTTTTGCTATAGCGCCATCTGTGATAAGGTTCATGTTACTAAGACCTCAAGATATTTACCAGACTTCCAGTACTGTTTACATCACTTAGTTATCAGTGGAATGTTTCATTTATCTCACGTATAGATAAAAAAAAAACTAACTTTTCCTACAGCTTTAAATATTTTATGTAAAAATATTGCTTTAAGAAAAGTTCTACTACTCATTTAGCATAATACTATTATAAAGTTATTTTATTGTATAATGAAACTATTATATTGTTGTTATTTTCAATTCTATGCAAATAGGCTTCTGAAATATTCAAGAGATAAATTAAAATTTTAATTGATTATCTACTTATAGGAATGATCTGTTTAATAATGTAATTTTTTTTAAAATATATCTCTTTCTTTGTTTTTACCGTTTCGAAGTTTTTAACAAAAATTTGATCCAGCTTATTGGTTTTTAATTTTTCAACTAAAAACAGTTAAATATTGACTAACTCTTGATCAATAAGTGGCGGTAGTAGGACAATTCACATTTCGTATATGGCAGCCAGTAGCCGGATTTAGCTAAAGCCTAGTGGGCCAGTTATGAGAACTCTTTTAGAGATGAGTTTTGTCGACGCCGGGAAGTCGCTTTGATAGAAATATGTGTCATTTTACATAAACCGTCACTAAAAAACATTTCATTCTAACCTTTATGAAATATTATCTTATAAGACATATATTTCATCATATAAAGACTAAATATTTTTATTATTTCCAAACCTCTAAGCAATATGTACCTATATAGTAGTATTTTGTTAATTTATACAATCCTGCCAAACGGTTGGACCGATTTTGAAAAGTATTTTATTGCCAGGTACCTAATGTTATAGTGCGTAACATACATTTTTATATTTTAGAAAACTAATTAGTCTCGACTAAATTAAAAAAAAAAACATGAATTTCTATCGCATATGTTTACATTTGTTCAACTTTCCTGTGAGATTAAAAACAAAATATTAAAAGTAACGAAAATTACGCCACATAGCATAGATATATATGTTTATAGAATACATATTTGTAAAACACCCTTGTTGAATTATCTTCGAGACTCTAATATAGTAGGTACAAGAATCATTTTAAAATTGCTCAAGAGATTTATAATTGTATTATGTAACAATAATAACATTCAAAACAGTTAGTTATATATTGTTGTTATTTTTTTTTGTTTCTGTAAAATCCAGTAACACTTGAGAAAATTTTACGTTACATAAAATGCAATTTGGCACTTCACAATTCGAAGCATGTCGACTGAAAACTTTGTAGTGACACATTCTCGATGTTTCTAGGATATGAAGAATTATTCAAAATGGCATAAGGTGCTTTAAAATTTGCTTAAATTTTTATATTAAATGACTGGCTGTCAAAAAAAAATATTTTGCAGTAACCGGATAAATAGATTTGCTTCTAAAGATTATCAATTAAAGGCATTTCTGAACAATATCAACTATACCATTTCGTTACAGACACTGACCTATTTTTTATATATTTAGAGGTTAAGTGGAATTTGTATGAAAATATAGCATTACCCAAAGTAATCTTCCTTTATTGTATTAATTAGTTATTGTTTTACTAAAATTATTTAATACTATTGTTTTTTATATTCTCATCTTCAAGGGAGTAGGAGCCTTACTTTAAGAAAATCAAGTACATAAAATCATTAATTATTGTTTGATCAACCTGTATGTATCTGTTTTTTTCTAACCACACACAGTTGTATGGGTTTTGATCATAACTAATGACGGTATATAGTCACTTTAGATAATTATTTATCATTTATAATATATTGTATTTACGTAAAATTTATGTGGTACAACGGTGGGTACTCCTAGCAGAAAGTATTATAATAGAAACATGTTACACCCCGCGGGGATGAAATCCGGACTACAAGCGTGTATCGCAAGCTATGTACATAGTTGTCATATAAATGGATCTGTCAAAATAATGTTATTAATGAATCCTAAATTCAAAACTCTCAGCTTCTTTGTGTATTCTAATTTAAGACGCTTATAATATTTTATAATAAGCAAAGTCAAGTCTAAAACTTTCGAATGTGCCATGTTAGTTTCGGCACGTTTCACGCTGTCTTATAATTTTTAGTAATTTATCTTGTTTAAATAATAAAATAATATTCTGAAATTATCAAAATGTTTCTTTTGTTTCAATATTTAATTGCAAGATTCGTGTTATTCACTTTAGGAAAGTATTAAAGTCAATAATAGTTAAAGGAAACATGTATATCCCTAATCACCATCTTTCTGTATCTTTTTAAATTTTTATAAAACAATATTACATTTATGAAAAAAAATTATATAGAAAATCCAGTATGTCTCTATCCTTTAAAAGAATAGATTTATAACAGTTCTGTATTATCCGGTATTATGGCATATTATTTAAATTGTCTTTGTTGTGAATACAATAAATATATCCAAGACTTCAAATGAAATTTCTATGAAAGACCATGTATAAAGTTCATATTCTGAGAAAAAGTTCTTGACTTGACTTAAGACAAGATTGTTTGGTTTTCTTGTTGCTTTATTTGTCCATTTGTAAGACAAAGCAAATCTCGCTGTACATTTTTATGTTACAAATACTTTTTTAACGTCTTATTTGCATCCATAATAAATTATATTTTTAAAAAAATCTGTCAAATACTACTTGCTTATGAAACATCTAATTTATCTTTTCACCATTAAATTGAAACTCGAAATGTAGCTACTTATACATAAGTTGAGAGATTTGCTCAAGACATTTATAAGACTTGTTACGAGTCCTGTATCCATGTCTGCATATATATAGCATAATAAACAACTTTTAACAAAATCATTATACAATCGTTCTGTTTAAACATTTAACACATTAATATTTTCACTATAGATTATATATCTCAATATTTTATTGAGAAAGTATAAAACAAAGGCAATTAGGATTAGATCATTACAGTTAATGATCAAAGAGTATGATTACCTATTGCCGGGACACAACTGTATAACTTATTGAAGTAATTTAAGCAGAGTGGAATCCTGAATACAGGTCTCAGTTCCAACATATATTGCTGTCATATGCAAAATGTAAATGTTTTAAAAATTCTATATTAAAAATGATCTTTGAGCAAGAAAAGAAAATTTTCATCAAGCGTAGCAATGTAGACTCGTTAACATTTTAAATTGTTTTATTTTGTACATTTAGATTCCTTAAAAATCGTTTTGCTGAAAGATTGTTATTATTTCTTCTTATATCAAATTTGCTTTAAAAATAAACCTCACCTACAGGTAATAGATTATTATCTTCCTACGTCAGGTCAAAGACTAAAAATGTCCTTTTCCACACAGAGCGGAAGTAAAGTTTTATTGATATAGACTAACTTTTAACATTTAATAAGTTCAAGACCTTTAAGGAAATTAATTGCGCATAGAAAATTAATTCTTTCAAATCTCTTCTCAATTCCAGAAGTACACAGAAAGTTGTCAGGGAAATTATTAGGAAATATTTTAAAAATTAATATTGCTAATTAGGAATATAAAGGGGAAGGACAAAGAAAACATTAATTGGAAGAAAGTTGTCATGTGTATGATTGTCAGTGTTCGGGTGATGAGTTGAAGAGAAATAAAAAATGAAACAGCCAATAGAAACTATGAAAGAAGCAAGGATGAAAAATAATGAAGGTTTTGGCTTACAGGCAAACCCTTAACCTGAACCTGATAAACAATAAAATACCGCTAATGATGCTATCGTACTGGGTTACCCTAAAATTTTCACAAGTTATGTTATGCACCCGGGGCATGCACCGTGTGAAACACAAAGGAATTCCAATTAAAACGTTCATCTTTTAAAATTTTGGATGCGGTATTACTTTTTATTTTTTTTTATCAACTTTATTAGTTACTTTTCATATATATAAAAAAGTGACTAAAACACACAATCAGTAAACATTCATTTTAATTGTTTTTTTAAGTCTAACAAATTTAATAAGTGTAAGTATATTAAATGGGTACTAAAGATATTTTTTATGTGGGTTTCATTTTTGATAGGCATCATTTTTGTGGTGATATATCTAAGGACGAAATAAAATAGCTATTGTTTCTGAGTCTTTGAACTAATCATTTTTCCGAGTCTACATAAAATAAAAACAATGTAAGAAACCTCTGGTAATTAGTAAAATTCTAGGAATAGTTTCATTATGATAACAATACTTTTATACATAAAATAAATTTTTTTGCTAGACTTGTCATTTACTATAAGTTTGGAGTAACTAATAAGAAACACTGATCTATTCCTGTACAGAAAATTCAGCATTCGAATCTTTACCATCAACAAAAATTATTCATTCTTTTTTTATAAAATAAGATAATTA
>JAOSYY010000016.1:4819383-4845865 GCA_025727935.1 Hebomoia glaucippe
CAGCCGCCTA
This sequence comes from Hebomoia glaucippe, assembly GCA_025727935.1. Taxonomy (NCBI): domain Eukaryota; kingdom Metazoa; phylum Arthropoda; class Insecta; order Lepidoptera; family Pieridae; genus Hebomoia; species Hebomoia glaucippe. The sequence continues at coordinate 4,819,394 of JAOSYY010000016.1, forward strand.
CCCTCCGGTTACGACGAGTAACATGAATCAGCCGCCTACCCTCCGGTTACGACGAGTAACATGAATCAGCCGCCTACCCTCCGGTTACGACGAGTAACATGAATCGGCCGCCTACCCTCCGGTTACGACGAGTAACATGAATCAGCCGCCTACCCTCTGGTTACGGCGAGTAACATGAATCAACCGCCTACCCTCCTGTTACAGCGCGTAACATCGTCCATCCTACAAGTGAAAACCGCCCGGTAGGATGAATTAACAGTCACAATCTCATCGGAATGAACAAAATGTACATAAACAGAAAGGGCAATTTCCCATAGACAAGCCAATCATTATGATACTATTACGCACCCGCTCATCCTGTCCGAAGCAGCGTAGCTGGCCACATCACACTGCATCGCTCCGGCGACAAGACCTCCATCCTTCTATGTTAGTTCTCCTTTCACTATACCTGCACGCCCCACGACGGCCGCGAATCAAGACAACACTTCTCAACCATCCTCTCCAATTTTTGAGTCACCAAACACTTTGTACACTGGGATGTACACCTCCGCCACCATCACACCGGGATGACGTCATATTACTAACAGAACCCACATGCAATGTCCCAGCTCCGGCCACAGAAGCCGAAGCCTGTTTACGCAGTTTTTTATTAGTAATAAAGGCACTGTTTTTGTTCATCTCCACTTCTGAATGTTAAAGCAAAGTCTATTTTGCATCCACAATTTGCATTCAGATGATCACATAGACAATCAAACTTAATATCATTGAAATGAAATCGCTCAATTAAACCGACAATACTGTCACGAAAACGCATCCGCTCCCTTCGCTCACTCTTGTCGGACTGAGTCGCCGTAGGTGTTGCCGGCAGACTGGTGCCAGTAGCCGAATCAGCCGCCTACCCTCCGGTTACGGCGAGTAATATGAATCAGCCGCCTACCCTCCTGTTACGGCGCGTAAAAATATAGAAGTACTTTCCATATATCATATTTGTTAATATATATAAAGAATTATCACTTAATAAAGCTTTAAAACAAACCCGACTAATTATCTCTTTTAAATCCATCAAAATCCTCCGCACAGGGACTTCCTAATGACAGAGTATTTGTTTTGTTGCCATTGAACAACAAAGGCTCAAAGGGCAACCATTCTAAATGTTCTCTGCTAATTGAAAGAATTGACAATCACTATCAGCTAGGAAATAGAAATTAATTAATTACAAAGTTATCTTTATACTACATCATCATTATAAGAACGGTTTACATCAATTATTAAATTCATAGAGAATTTATTGCTTTCCTTTCTGTCCATTATATAATTATTAATATCTTACAGAACTTTTCCTAGAAGCTTTCTTAATAATTTCGAAATAAGAGGGAATTTTTAATAAAGTAAAACCAATTGTCGAGTTTAATAGCTATTACTATTTTTATTATTCTTTAATCTGCACAACTTCGCCTGGTGGAGATGGAGAAATTCTATTTTAACAAGAAGAAGGCGAATTGAAATTTCTTCAATTTTAACGGAATTTGAACATAATTATATTTTTCACAAATGACGCGCCTAGTGAACAAGGATTGATTGAGGTCTTTGCTTCAAACTAAATAATGGAAAACCGGAGCTTGGATAACTGTAGGGGAGGCAAGTTTGGGAATAAACTTGTCCATATATTTCATTCCGAAAGATTGAGATTTTTCGTTCAATTTGTTACGATACGACGTGTTTCATGAGACGCTTCATAAAGTAATATATGTATTTTAATTCGATTTTCGATTGAAGGTAATAATTTGTAATCTAATTTTAGTCTATTTTAACCGTTTCATCGAAATATTTTATTTATATATGCGATTTGGATAAGAGTAAGTGCTATTAATTAATAATTTAGAGAGGTTTTGATAAAGCTCAATTTCAAACTAATCAAACATGATCGATTTCATCTGTCATGTTGCAATATATTTCATGATTATTTTTACACTTTATAATAAATATTTAAATTAGGTTTTTAAATGATAGTATAAATAATTCGTGCTTTTATACGGCAAAGGTAATACTTGTAATTAATGTAACCGCAAACATTTAAGCATCATTCTGACAAATATTGGTTAAAAGCATCCGAAGTTCACGTTTCAAAAATATAAAAAGCTTATATATGAATACAGTAATAATCATATTACAAGATATATATAACGTGAGGTTAAAATTTACATAAATCGGACCGCTTTTCTCAGAGTAACATCAGGCTCACTAGTCGGCAGATGATAATTTGGCTAACTCACATTCAAAGAATGATGCGTTGTTGACGAATGTCTAATTTTAATTATGAACAACTCGTAATTCTATTAATATTGTTGAAAAATCATTGATAAATTATCGAATGTTAATATATGTCTAAAACATAACCAATCAATACTAAAGTGAAGGTTGCGTTAAAGGAAAAAATAAGAATTAATTATAAGTTTCTAGGTAACGATCAGAAGTCTGAAGTTTTTCAAAGAGCATTAGTTGGAGTCACAAGTTTTATCAAGAAGCAGACAACTTCGACTATAACGGTTAAGACAATCTCTATTCCGATGAATAATGGAATAATAAAAGATATAACCTTGTTAAAGGTACATAATTCTATTAAAACTTGTCCCCATATCTTTTTCTTGAAAATAATATTAAAAACTACAGCCTAATAGCAATTAGACAATTTAACTCATAGACCATCTACGACATTTAAAACAATTCAATGAAATCTTCTTATGTTGAGTTTCCTACACAAACTTTAGTTAAAAAATATTTGCATTAAATTAGGCATATGTAAAGAAAATGGGACATTGTAAGTTAATTTTATAAATTTAAATAGTATGCAAACAAATCCTTAGCTGTTCTTCGCTTTAGCAATATCTAATACGAGGTGTGTTCAAAAAGTATCGCGAATTTTGAATTTTCGCGGGTTACGTACGAGCTCTTATCTTATCGTATTATTACTCGTATCTTTTCTTATAAACATGGAGGTTGAAAAGCATGTAACACCGGAAACAAAATATTAAAGTTTTATAAGTAAAAAATACGATCCATTTCGTTAAACAGTGTTTTGTGACTCTATTCAAGTCGTATATGAAAGGATAATAAATCGCTGAACTGTTCGTTATAGTTTCAGCAAATTGCTTTTGGAATATTCAAATAAACAAACTAATAAGGTCTTTAACTGACACAATGTTCTATATTTAAAAAGTACTTCATTTTTAATTTGAATTACCCTTGTAAGAGGACGAAACCAGAAAATAGTTACCAACCAATTAGATACTCAGAAATCCACGCTTCCTAATTCAAAACTGTACGACGCAACAATTTCATTTTGATAACATATAGATATTGCACCCTCGTCCGTGTCAATTTGTCACAAGTAAATTACTATCAGCGCAATGTTGACACGTACAATTCTGATTAATTGCCTGACTCTCCTGTCACAACTCAATATCAATCGTGATGTTACCAGATTGATTTTTTATCGACGATATTTCAATTTCAAATAAGTTGCCTGACATGATATTTTTCTTAAGTGTTATAAATTTATACGTATATCTTTACTGTCTAATCCATTTATGTTTGTAACTTCTGGGTAGAAAAATTAATTATCTACGTGTAATCAAGTATGAGTAATAAATAGCTAGCAATATCCAAGACATTATGTATAGCAATTACTCGTATGCATGAGTGCTGAAAACTAGCTTACCAACAGATGAATCACCAGCAGTTTTCTTCTATTCACTGTAATACTAATAATAATATCTAATACAGTTTTTTTATACATTACGCAAATGTAGACAAAAAGTTACTTTCTTGTCACTTTGTAGCGTGATAAAATATATTATGAGACTGCTGAAGCTGTATTTATGGCCTATTATTTGACTGAATTCGCAAGCAAAGTATAACAAACAATTTTTCATTAACGGTTTTCTATGTTTATCCTTCGTATCAGTAATATATTGTAAAATTGCTCGTGGCATTATAGCGTCGGCCTAATAATAGCATCGTATGCATATACGATATAAATACTATTTACATTCTAGACATTAGCGATTGCAAGAAAAAGGACAAGATGAAGGACGAAGAATTTAGTTTACAAGTAACTTTGAAATCAACGAGCTTGAAGCTCACTAAATGGTAGATACTAATTCGTTATAATATATAAAATCTTTGTATAGTCAACCTATTCATTAATAGTTCTATCCCGCAGCTTTAACCACGTCTTAACTTATATATGCGTATTCGATTTTTATAGGCGATGATGATAAAATAAAGATGTAAAGAAAACTCCTTTCAGAAACACTACAGGACAACAACTATAGGACAGTATTTTTGTTCTGTGAAACTGTATGACATATTTTTATGCATTACAAAAGCCGTTGGTACGAGTTACACACATACACACACACACGCACACACACACACACATAAAAAGGATTTCAATTTTATTTACTTATGCGTATAGACCACTTTACATATTTTTATCATTGAATTATGATTTAATATTATGAGTCCTATTTCATACAAAAGATCAAAGTGAAATTATTACTAATGCCGCCGTTGAAAATTCTTCTTTACTGTCATTAAAAGTAGATTTGTGCCAGAATTCTCAGTACATTTGCACGCTGCACCGGATATTGAACGGAGAGAAACCAACGGCAAAGATTTTGTCATACTGAATGTGTCAGATGTTTCCTATTCTGAGAATGACCTCACATTAATTCATAAAAGTCAATACCATAATAAAATAACTACAAAAGCATATTAATTTTCAACGATGATTAGTTATTCTTTTTTTAATTCTAATCGCGGATATAGCTTTAAATTAAATTATTCTAAATTATACGTATAATTAAAACTGTTTCATTATCGTATACTTACAAAGGCTTATCTTTAAATTAATTTATTGCTTGAGTCATCAAAAGTCGCTAGTATAATATATCTTGAAAATATAGTTGCGAGTTTTGATGTAAATAAGTAATTAAATGAATAGAATATATAATATAGGGGTAAATATTTAGTCGCATAAATTAGATTATTAAATTCCATCGCACTAGTAAAGACTAAACACTAGTTAAACTAAAAATATAATACTTTATTTTATTTTCTATAAAATTTTTAATGTTCACGACGTTCTCCTTTAAATGCAAATATTATTTATACTATGCAATTTTATATACATGTATTTGTGTCAACTTTACTAGTTTTTCTTCACTTACCTCTCTCATCTTTAAACTAAAAAGAAACAAGGTCTAACAATATCCCCAAGTAAGGAATAGCCTCAAATTTGTAATCATAAATCCAGACGAGCGAGTCATCCCCAATAATATGATCCATTTTCGCAGTGAACGCCTTTGGCTACCGTCAGCAGAAAACTGCCAGCTGATATATATGAAAAATGTTCAGTACTTTTATTATTAACCCTTCTTTTTAACTTCGTGTAGACAAGCTTCCGAATTTTTCACATATGTTTCTATTTTTACTTGCAAATATCTTTCCCAGATTACTTATATACTTTATTCTGGTTATTGACAAAAAAAATAAGTTTTTAATCAACCATTATTAAATATTTTTAAAAGTAATGACACGTGAAGATTCTATGACGAGATTTAACGCAAAACTAGCGTATATGTCATACGGTGTTAGTGATAAGCCAAACGAACATTAGGGCAATGTGAATATGAAGCGAAAGCCACCCGCTGACAGTCTCCATTTGTGAACGACGCACGTTTGGAGAGATGCCATACATCGTTCCGCTGACCCCGTTTATGAGGTCCACTGAAACGCCGTTCTGGCCCTCGGGATCGGGTGCTTTATCACCTTTGTTTCGTGCAAAATACTACCCCATTAGGAGATTGTATGCCAGAGTAATGGATACTAATGTATTTCTGCGATTTCCTAATGATAATGGTATGAAAATGGATTAAAAATTGTTACGTTTTATGGTAAATATTTGCAACAAAAATGTTTTTTAAGTTACATGCAACTCTGGCAGATACTATGAGAGGTCTCAAGTGAAACAGACATAGAAATATGTTTGACACTTATCCAGGCATGTACTTTTTTATATACACTTTCAGAAATGTTTGCATAGGACTTTTTGTAGCAATTATTTATACTATATTGGAACATTAAATTTTTCTACTAAAGTATTTATTTATAAATTTGTGTGTAAGTTTTCCTCGTCTTGTTTATAAGATGTACCAGCTTCGACAGTAACTGATTTTTGCGCAGTTTGCTGCCGAAAAGAAATTAACATTAAATCCTCCTAATCATCATCAGATGAGCTATAAAAAGTATTATAAATGTTCCGTTTCTTCAATTGCAACAAATCTTGTACATCAGTTATAGGTGCATGATTGTGCATAGGCGCAGGTGCAGTGCTTTTGGTGCAGGATACTTTCTTGAAAGTATTCCCATATTTTTTGGTTCAGAGTTCAGATATAAACTGTTAGATAATACAGACATTTTTAGTTGCCTTTTAAAAAGTTTGTGTTGGTATGTTTTAATTATAAGTTTTGGTTCTCTTTGCCCTGTTGTTTTTGTTATATTCATTACACTCGATAGGGCGTCTATGGTTTTCATAGAAATGTCATCATCAGGGACCCCTCTACAATGTTTTTTTAAAAAATAGGCCTGTCCTTTTAATTATGAACTCAGTACTTCGTAGAATAAAAGATTATTGCGCACTTCAGGAGGCATGTCGATATATTTTATCAAAGTGTCAACTTTGCTGCTAGGAGTTGATGGTAACTTATTCTTATTATCTTTTTTTCTTAGGTTCTTTAAATTTTAATATTAACGTTTTATGTTAGCAATTGTTTTCTCTTTTTGGTTTAATTTTAAAGTATGATTTCAATTTATACCTCCGAACAATTTTTCCTCTCGTTGCTGTTCTTATCAAAGGTGCTATTGTAATAGTTCTCTTCATCTTAAGCCCTTTTTATTTCTAAAATGTTGTCTAGTTCGGAGGGTTTTTTTTCAGGTACAAGAGACTCCATATTGCTAAGTAATATTAAAGAAATATCTCCTATAATATATTACAAGCGTAACTGACCGCTGTCTGTGTATTAAAGATACTTTAATACAGTTCAGCCCAGACGGATCTTGTCACCTTATTTTATTTTATGATATCCCAAGTTAACTTCTGCAGTTTGCTACATAGGGCGGATTCTCAAAACGTTTTTGTAGTTAGTTCTTCAAAAATGCACTTGCTTTACTTTTGCAGTATAAATATTATGTACAGATAGTATGAACAGAGTTAAACAATATTAACAATTTGCTAAAATAATTTAGACATTTATTTTCTGTCACAGCTAATTCTCCACTTTGCTGTAGACATTTTTTAATTATTTTTGTTTCTCAATAAATTAAAAAGTGTATACAAAGAAATATTTCGATGATTTTTTTATGAATAAAGGCTAGGACACAGTTCTAATTTCACTTTATCGATTAGTTTTTATATAGCTTAGTTGCTTTCTATTCATTGCGCAATTGAAACAACTTTGTCTTGTTTTCCTGAGATTTGAACCCGGAACTTCTTGAACTAAATTCAATGCGCATACTAATTAGCCGCACTGGCGATTAATATGGTGTAGGTTGTGCTAAGGAAAAACTTTTTTATTATATCTAAAACTTATTAACGGCAGGAAATTCTTCATTAAGGCCCAGCTATATCATAGTACTTAATCTTAACAAGAAGTAAGGATGTATTGCGTAACATAATTTTTATTAAAGACATAAATTTAATAAAATTCAGTAGCTGGCGACAAAAAGTAATCAAAACCTGAATAGAAACTCGAAAATCATCATCAAAATTGGCTCACTCAATAAGAAGCTACGACACCAAAGGGAACAATAAAACATCTTTCTGCGTTGTCGTTTAAAAGGGACAGATAGTTAGTTTTTATATTATTTATACAATAATTTTAAAAAGAGTTTTAAATCAAAACTTCAGATATACATAAAATAAACAATTGTTTAATTAAGATAATTATATAAAATTTCTGAATCTAAAGAAAGGCAGACTAAGTTCTCGAAACTTATTTAAATCGAATGCGGTACTGAAGTGGCATCTGCAATATATATCACCAGTAATAACTTTTGCAGCCTCTACGTAATTTAATACTCTGCATTTAGCTCGTTTTTCGCTGGACATAATACTTTTAATTTTATCTTTATGGTTCTGCGAAGATAATATACTGAATTATTTAACATTATGAAATTGGATTTTTAAAAAGAGACCATGTTTTATATTTATAAAATTATTATAAATGTGTATATAGTTGAAATGGCTCACTAAATTATATAGTGGCTTTTTAATTTTTATCGTGCATTTAGAAGTCATTCTAGCCTTTGCATTTTCAAGCCTATCCAGTAAATTTTAAAAAATATACACCATAAACTGTAAATCATTATCTGTGTATAACTACAATATATCACTCACATGTTTAATAGACATTATTAGTATGTCCTCAATTTACAATTTTACATAAAACGATCCATGGCGATGTGTTCCTTAAATTTAAAATTTCATTAATGTTTTAAAGCGCTGGTCTATACAACGTTCTGCTTTAATGTATAAATAATATTCAAAATGACTTGCAAAAAACTTAGTGTTGAATTTATTGAGATAGGTAAAAATTTTACTGATTTGGCTTTATAGTTTATTTATATTATTTTGACATATTAATTAATTGTAGAAAGTAAATTTCAACTGCACGAATAGAAGCTATATATTGTTTTTGATTTGGTTTAGCCATGGCATTTTTTTTACTTTTGTAGAATCTTCTATTATATTATTTTAGTCGTACTGTACGTTACAGCGAATGAACCGCGGCGTTTATTCGGCCGTGCAATATACAACATTCAATTACCTTTAATTAATATTAATTCGGAGGCTATTATCAAATCCAATCATAATATCGTATTCGCGTTCAGTTATCTGACTTCAACAAATAATAGATACGTACACTAATTATCCAATTAAAGCGAAAAGCTATTAGCTTTTGGCTATTTTCTATGAATTATGAAATAATTACAGGTTTATAGTACAATTTTGCTCAAAATACGATCATATCGCTTATATAAATTATAAATAGAATTTATAAAATAGATTAGAACGATTACATAAGTCCTATAATAACAAAATTTATAAACGTGAAGATTACTTAAAAGCTTAACAAAAGTTTGTATTTGGATTGTATATTCTAAGGGTAATGAAGGTTTTGAAAGCTGTTTAATTAATCAAACTAATGCAGTACTTCCTATTCAGCAAAACAAAATAATTATTATTGAATATTATGCAAAGTGAGCAGTAATATTACTTATATTTAAAAATCAAGAAAATAATATGTATCTTTAAAACAGCCTAAATCATTTAGAAGTTAAGTGTAAGACATGGAAAACCTTCGGACTACATAAAACGCTTAAAATTTGCCACAAGAAAAGCCCATTCAGCTTAACATTGTTAAAAGATTATATTTCAGAGATATCGTCAAAAAAGAATACATTTATTTTTAAATTAATTAAAATGCAAATATCATACAATAACTGAATGAAATCGTTCGAATGTCGTAACTGCTATATTGATCTTGTCTTTGTATATAACATCTCCAGAAATTCTTAGCAATTAAACTGAGTGAAGTTATTATAATACGTTATACGAGTAGTGTTCAAACGTAAAGAAAGTGTGGGTAATGGACATGCGTGCATGAAGGATGCGAAAGGAGTTTGTTAGGATCGTACCAGGTGTAAAGCCGTAGCCTACTTCTACCCCTTCAGGAGACCGGCGTGATTGTATGCATGTATATATGTCTGTTATTCTAACAATGAAATTAGTCTATACGAGCTAAAACTATAGTTTTTACTATAATACAGAGTGTTTTTGGACTGCTCCTGAAAACGAAAACAGGTGATAGCAATTATGACACCTTTGACGATGGGACGGAAAAAAATGCGATCCGGACTATAAAAAGTCATATTTTTAAAACGTTTTTTAAAGGTATTTATGCTCTATCATGTTTGTACAGCTAAATGAAACGATAACTTCATAAAAATATTGAAAAGAAACCAGCAATAAATATTTTTCCGTCCCATCATCAAAGGTGTCATAACTACTATCACCTGTTTTCGTTTTTGGGAGCACTCCAAAATGATCCTGTATAAATATATATATAAACTCAATACCAATGTCTCTGCATGCGTCCAAAGCTGCAACAGAATTTTCTGTGATTTTCACAGTCATACAGGTATATTGTACAATTTGCATTTATTTATTTTTTTGGATTATTAGCCGCACCCTTAGATAGATATAGGACGGACACGTACACTGTCATTTAATTAAATTTTACTCATACCGAAATCAAACCTTTATATAAATCTATATGTGTTTTGAATAACAATATATTAATTTAGTGTATTGAAGCTAATGAATAAATAAAGCCCGGGGCTAAAACGCGTCGTAGATTGTTTTTGAACTATCTAAATATTATCCTATATCAACCCCAAATAGGCGGAAAATGGAGATTCGACCCATGTCATTTACATTCATAGATGGTAAAATTCGTGAACTGCAATGCGCTTCAATTGCAATATAAGAGTGTTAAAGCTATGGGATGAAATAAAAATTGAATGTTATTCGACTAGTTAGAAGTGACTGCTAGTTAAAAGTTTTGACGGCCCCATAGCCTCGGCATTCAATATACGTTGCGCTAATTTTAAGAGTAATCATTTCAATATACTCTTGACGTAACGTATGAAGCTATGTGAAAATTTGTTAAATTTAGTTACACACCATTCATTGACATAAAGGTTGTGATGTTCTCTAATGTGCGTTTGAACTTGAATAGAAAGTACTATAGGAAATAAAAATGTCAGAGACGAAGCGTAAGCGTATCAATTCACAATTCATGATATCATGCGGCAGAGGTATTTATTACTTATCAGTGACTAAATATTTTGTTTTTCTGCCACTATCTGTGTTGTCCAAACTAGAAATGGAATGGACCGTTTTCAAAACGGTCATATTTCAGTTCTGTGCCTTCGACTTCATCTACGGAGATGTGTTTATTGTCTGCCGGCGCAGTAAAGCGTACTTTAATCCATATATGTATACTATGAACTCTGAACACAGTAAATGAGTCTTTACCATGTTCAGAGTCTTTTTTAGTTAAAACATTTATTACTTAGCATGAAAACTTTTACAAAAAACCACCCCCAACCCATTAGCGTGTAGTCCATGCAGGCAAAAAAGTACTGCGTAAGAATAAGCTCTATACGGACGCTTTAAATTAGAAAAATTACGCAACTATTGAGGGTTGATTATTTTTAAACTGTTTGACATAATGTGCGCAGAAACTCACACCATTTTGTCGTATAATTTTTATTAGTATCTAATAAGTAATTGTTTGTTTGATGCGCTTGTATTATATTTTTTTTATTTATTAGTAAATTATAACTATTATTTATTTTTGTCGCTATTTTAGAAGATATTTTTATTTAGCTATCATAATACAAATTCCGTATTTCAATCCAGCTGGTTAAGTTAAAAACTAAAAATAATTGACATATATTTAGTTCATTAATAAAATAATGAAAACAAATATTTCTTGTTTTTATTTCATATTATTTAAATTTTCTGCGGTGGCAACAACATGAGCAAATTGAAAACCACTTAGAAGATTCCCGTAAATTTCAAGCGTTTGAAAGAAACCGTATTGAGTTCCGTTTAACGTCTCAGATAAGAACTATATTAGGAATAGGAATATAAACACATTTCAGGCTTAAATTAATATTAATACCATATCAAGGAAACAAGGTATCTCTCTTCGTGGACGCTATGAGGCTATATCATCAGTGAATAAGGAAAATGAATGTTTTTTTCCTACCGTATTTAGTACTCTGTGCACACCACTGCCCCTCCGAGAAACTCTTGCTCATCGGCTAGTTCTTGATACAACAATCTGACATTTTCTCCATGACTTGTGATCCGTTATTGTATTGTAACGACCGGGTAGATAAATATGCTTATTCATTTAAATTTACTAAAATTATCAACGTTTAGAGTTAAAACATAAGTTACAAATTTATGTATAGTAGTTAAAGAAGAAAATCAAATTCGAGAAGCAATTCATGTACAAGTGGGTACCAAGAACATACAACGTGGTAACTCGACAAAACTCCACGCATATACTGCAAAATACTCTTCAAAGCTCGAATGCTGCATTACAACTTCGTTCCCTTACTTTTGAAATGATGTTCAGAGCTAGTTTATTTTCCTCGCATACTTTAAACTCATTAAAAATACATTTTCTAATTCGATTTGTGCAGTTCGATACATCTACATTTTACGCGTAACTTTTTACAGGAGTTGTACGATAATTATAAATGTATTTTACAAGAAACTATAATTGTTATAGACCCGGATTCGTGTGGAACGAAAACGTTGCTTTTAATTTCTGTCTACGTCTATATTTACACATAAAATAGCTACGGACTTTTTAAATACTTATTGTAAATTTGACTTCTTATAGTCTCATACAAGATTTATTGACAGTTGCTAAAAAACAAAGATTGTTATGACATTCAATACATTTAACAAATCCAAATAAGTTTAAATTTTATAATTCTTCATTTTTAAATGAACCCAGCGCAGATCACCAGTATTAAGCTAAATATAATCTGTATCGAGTAGAACTGGTATTTTGTTGTAAATATTGTGATCATTATTATATAAATATTAAAGAATACGTAATGTTTGATAAATCAAAAAGCAAAAGAAATGTCTAATTAAAGATGTTATGATAGTTAGATATTTGCCAAGCCGAGGTTTCTTACTTTTCTTCTTTGACTCTCCAAAAAATATACATTTCAAATGCACAAATATATAGCCCCTACTTATATATACTATAACCATGGATTTTGAACAATGCCAGAACTGACTTCTTAAATGTCACGAAAAAATAAAACTTTTATTGTGTTACACAGACCCCTATAATCTTTGAAGAACAATAACAAATTTATCAGAAAAAAAACAAGAAAATCCGGAAGTATCGCTGTTAGTTTCCGCATCATTAAGCGATCTCAGCGAAGTTGACAAGTTTCGTCTTGGCGTCTTGTCAGCGACAAGGGTTCTACTTGTTCTTAGTTCTGGGAAAGATGACCTCGTCTTGTCTCACGATAAAGATACATACATCATGCCTTTTCCGTAAGGATAGACAAAAACTTTTTAGTGGCTATGATCCTTAGTAGTTTTCTTCCAGAAAGTTTAGCAGGCTTTTCACCTAAGATTCCGATTATGCTCTTCCTGCCGTGTAAACAAATATTATTTAACAAAAATGAGCATCAGGCTCCGAAGATAACTGTATTATTATCCCAATTAGGATCTGAGTGTTACATATCGAAAGTTGATAAGTTATCGATATATTCCTGCGCGCTCCAAGCGCAAACCAGATTTTAGGAGATAAGATCTATCTTATCTGTATAAAATATAGACAATGAAACCAACGATTGCTTTAATAAAACAATATTAGCAAGAGCACAATATTTTCAATTTTTCGATTAAGGCCAAAAAAATTTATTATAATTTTATCTGAATATCTTATTATTATTTTGTTTATAGGATTCAGGAACTTGTTGTCCATAGCCCCCCCAAAGATACCGGGTCTTAAAAGATACGAGATGCACATGATAATACGAATATTCTTTTATTACATTGCGGCACATTATATAACTATTATAAAAAATCGATTAAAAGTAGATGTATTTCATTTGACAGCGTCAAAGTGTACTATCTAGTTTTAATCATAAACTAAGGACGACATAAAGGATCGGTTGGTACGACTGGTTAAGCCACAGCGCGGATGCCAACTTGGCTATTACAACTTTACCGCACTTCGAAACTTGCTCTGACCGCTAGCTTTATTCAATACTCAATGATTGTGCAAGTAAATTTGTAAATAAGCTTCCAGGAAATTTTATGAGGGATTGGAAGAAGTCCTCTTCATTCAACCGTTTTACCTTTTTTGAAGATTATAAACTTTAAGTATTATAATGGTGTATCTGTTGCTTTTACTACACTGGATCTTAAACAGACTAATCCAATTCGACAGGATTTCCTCCTAAAATTTACTTTTGAAAAATACTCTCAGCTAAGATTTATGACAACCTGTCCAAAAGTTGAAGAGATTTTAATACTATCATGCTTACTGATTTAAAACACTATTGCTTTTCTTTATACTAATATTGTCTTAGTATTAGTAGGCATCATCTATCTCGCAAGGATTACCAAAAATCTCACTATCACTTCTTGGCGATAAGAAGTGAACTCTTTTGCTTCAAAGTAACAGTCATATTTGTTTCTGTTTCACTAGGGCTTTTTATTTATATATTATATATAAATTCATCCCTTCTTGACCAAATAACAGTACATTTTATAATGTTTCTTTGGGAGTTAAATCTGAAACTTCACGGTAAATGAAAAGACGTAGTCAATATTATAGCACCGATACCGACTCTATACACTACGCAAATCATTTTTATAATTACCTTTACCACATTGAAAATAATAAGTGGTTTTAATTTCATCGTTGAGAAACGAGAAGTAATGTACACATGATCGTTGATCAAAATTAAAGCTGGTTTGCATTGTACTTTTCCATTGACTTTAATTAGCAACATATTATTTTATTTCCTGTTTAAATTGTTTGCTAACGCAACGATGTATGACAGACGGTTGAAATGAACTGTTAATTTAAACGAACCAAGATCATTTAAATAAATACTACTCATATTTTACTTTTCAATTCTGTGGTCTATATAGCATATAATGTAATATTATTAATATCAGTTGATGAACTACGAATAATATTACAGCTTTAATAAAGTTACAATTTAATTAACAAAGTTTTTTCATATTGAATAACAAATATACATGAAAATGATTCGAAAAGGTCAAATCAGTTAATATAAGTTACTAACACAAAACTGCTCCGCTCGATTAGAATTCATTTTTTTTGCATTCCGTCAGTGCTAGAGCTCAGGAAATAAAAAATAGAATTGACACAAAAGAATATGGGAAATATTGAACTTTGTTATTGTATATGGAAATTGCCATTTCGCTTTACTTTTAATGACGTCAGTAGCATGATAAAGCCTGTTTGACGAAAAGATATCGCTGATTCCGGCAGGTGACGGATCTGTTCCGAGCGTAATTTATATTTAATTTTCTAAATTAGATAATCATGTTTCGAGAAATTGTAACAAATGTTCGGTCCATGTTATGACTTGATTTGTTGAATATGTACAACCGTTTATGCTAAGGTTGTGAAACGCTGTAGTTCGGGTATCGGCAAAACTGAATAACTCTTCGAGATGTGGCTAAAGTAATTATCTATAATCAAGTGAACTTCAGCTTGTCGGTCGATGACTGATGTCATTTAAATTTTCATTGCAAAATCGCAATCTCATTTTGACGAAAGTAGAACAATTCATTTTATGTAAGACATTGGGGTTATAAATTGCGGTCGCAAAATAATGTGTGATTGCAATTATCGCATGCGCTTTGGCTTATACTATTAAAGTATTTTTTGGTGAATTTGATACAGTACAGTTATTTAGCTCAATATGATGGAGTCAAATTCACAACTCAAATTAAAAATTGCGAATTCCAATCAATACTGAATATATAAAATAACGAAAACTCAGAAGTAAGATCACGATTTACGTTTTCCGCTGGATGATTTATAAAGAGTTGTTTGTTTTCCAATTTATCTTTATATCGCGGCAATATCTTAAGTACCGCGGGGGAGAAACGTAAACAAAATTATTAAAGTGATACTTATTCCGTGTATTGAGTCGGGTCACGTCTGCGGCTCATGAATAAATTTCTATATCAATACACTTTGACGTGTGTCTTTATGTTTTCCCTAATGTTGTCGTATCCATGACCGGAAACGTAAAGTTACGTGCATAAAAATAAAACTTAGGGAAAAAAGAAAAATCAGAACGAAAGTAAACAGACAAATATGTAAATAGATATTACGCAAACATAAACACAGATCGAAAGACTTAGAAGAGGACAAAAAAAGGTTTAATTTATCTTTTATAATCATTGTGCGTACTGGCAACATTTATCATTTATTAAAATGAAAGGCAATGAATATTGTTATGAATATGAATTGTTTGTTTAATACCAAAGGCAACTGTATAATTTGATGTAACATTTTTGTCTACATTGCTTCCTTGATAAATTATATTTCTTTTAGTTCAAAATTACATTGCAAATAAACATATAGCGCCAGATATAAACACATCTATTGAAAACCGAGTTCAGGCATATAAGATTTTTTAATAATTAATGTACAGTAATTCAGGTTACGGCAATTGTAATTTTGTACATTTGGACTTCATTACCTACCTCTTGAGGAGAAGCCCCGATTCAATTAATAAAGAAATTTTGATTTACTGACGTAATGTGATATTTAACTAAATATTTAATTATAGAACACTTTTGCAGAATAAAACGTTACGTGAAATGTTAAAATATATTAAATTTGGAAGTTACTGACAGAATAAGCATATGGAAGGATAAACGGGAGAATTCTAATCACGTTGAAAGGGTTTGGCTTTTAATACTGCATTTAACGATATTTAGCTGTATGTAACAGTATGAAACTCGCTTGAAAAGTTCGAACAAACATTCTTAATATTATGTTATTTAATGAAAGTCAATTTTTTGATAAAGCTCGTGGCTAATAATGTAATACACATACTGGTCCATAAGTTATATATTCGCTTGTATGATATATATTAAAATAAGTGAATATTGGCTTATAACTATTGAACTAAATATTTCAACTTCAGTACCAAAACAAAAGTTTGAGTTTACAAATGACAAGATTCCTATAATTTGATATCTTGGAGATGATTGATAATGAATGAATAAACTAATGATCCTTAAACTATTTCCATTTTATTATTATTATAACGATCACAAGCACGCCTATATTACTCTAGAGGAATGTATATTATATGATCCATATAAATAAATCCATTTATCCGGAATAAACCACGATGGCTTTATAACTTTATTATTCTGACAATTTGGAATTTTAACGTTCGCAACGTCAACTTTCACTTGCATTAAATAATTTCAAAGTATTACATATTAAATGTCCCAGAATGAACACAATTCATTCAACAAAGTAATTTGTATAAATATAAAGATAGTGAAAAAGACTTAAAAACAACTTGTAACTACGTTATCGTATTTTAATTCGTAAAAATAAACTATATACGTTAAAAAAGCGTGTTTTATATAATTAAATTTTATTATATCACTTATTTTATTTATATAAATATATACAGTGGAAGTGTCTATTGGTTATACGGAAACAATATTTTATAAATATATGTGAAAGTAAATTTGATCCCCATTTCTAAATATACTTATATAATTTTAAAAAAAATACTTAACTATCTACTTTTTCCGATTAAGATGAGAATCACTAGCAGGTAGGTAATGTTGCAACAAAAGATTTACAAGCTTTTATTTCATCAGCTTGTATAAATATTTAAAATACACCGGAGATTTTATATTTAAACTGTGAAATAGATATTTACATATTCCACAGTTTCTACAATAATTATAGGTTGTAAATATAATCATGTTCAAGCTTGTTTATTTAAAATTTATTACCAGGAATTGTGAAATCTAATTTTCAGTAAATTATATTCGTAATAAAATATTATTTAAGCCAATTTCAATACATTTTTATTTGTACATTTTACGATAGTCTAACGATTATCATTTTGTTAACTTTCCAAGTCCCATTAGTAATGTATACAGGGATGATTTAGTTTCTATCTTAATAACAAAGTTTACCTGCTTATAAAGGTAACTCAGCCTATTAATGCATAACTTCCAGCCACAATTTTCGTTCTCTTGACAAGACTTTCGAGTATATCCGAGTTATCCTCCTTAGTTATTGCGATGTACACAATAAAGTTTATATAAAATTTTCTATAAATATGTGTTTGATACGATTTCGATTATTTTCATTCATACATCCATATAATCCACTTACGAACTGCAATTATTTCGATGGTAGATTAAAGCTCAGCCACGTAACATCGATTCCCTAAATGATGCGTTGCCGATCTCTTATTTTGTTTTTTTATTTTAAGCATTTGGAAACTCAAGGATAGCGTAGGAGTAATAAAAATTATGTGATGTTGAATTAAAAGTAAATAACTTATACCTATATTACGTTCGATAATATTAATAATGTGTCAGTAATAGTCCTATTAATCTCGATCCCACTTTTTTGGAGAATATTCGAAATATTTATACAGACAGATATACTTTATATATCATTTGTCTACTTTAATTAACGTATATAATTTCGCATGAATTGAGGCGTAAAATTTATATTGCAGACACCATCACTTTATTTACAGGTATAAATGTAAATATTTAAGAGCTCTGTAGCCTAGCGGTTAGGTAAAGCAACTGTGACGTCAAAGCACAGGGTTCCAGTCCCAGTCGGAACGCAGTCGCAATCAAAAATATGTAATTTGTGTTCTGCCTCGGGGACGGAAATGTGACGGGAGAAACTCCTAATAATTTATAAGTTCCGTTCGGGTCACATACCACCGTTCATAGATGGAAAAGTCGTGAAGTGCTATGCACGTTTCGATTTCAATCTATGAATTTCCGAATACTCGAAATAAAAAAATAAAATAAGGCCTTGGGGTTGGCAACGCTTCTTCTAGATCTACTGATCGTGAAGGTGTCCATGGGCGACAGAAATCGCTTAAAATAAGCGAACTGTATGCTCGTTTGCTTTCTCATCACATAAAAAAAAATATATATTTGCATATAAACTTAAGATCAGCGAAGTAATTATACGGCTAATTGTATACATAAAATGTTTAATTTCAGGTTTAGTCATATTATATAATAATGTAATATAACATAAATCCATTATGAAAATATATATTAAACGTTGGAGAATAATACCCAGATTTATTTTTACATAAAATTGACTCATTCTGACGTCATTGGTATAAGCAATTAAAAATTGGCCAGCGTATTCTTCTATATTAATTAATAAATTAAATTAATATATTATTTTCTTAGGTCACACCTAATTATGGCAACTATTTAATCTTCATACTAAAGATGAAAGATACTTACTTGCCTTTCACAGAGAATTTGTAATTTTACTGCATTGCGGCAGACACAAGAGAGACGTCTTGATATATTATTTATTATTATAACATTACATATTATAAGTAATATTTAGTTGTATGGGAGAATTAGATATTCTAAAAATGTAATCTAATTTCAGAAAAGATTTTTTTACTGTCGTTATTTGTCGCATTATTGAATTTGATTGAACTTTATTTATGTGATTTTTCTTTGTTTCATTATCACGTCTAGGCTGTCGTTTTTTATATTTTAATATTTTTGGGTATAGAGGATTTATCGGGAGTGATTCAGGAACACAAAGAGGAAGAATTTTATATGAAAATTGTATAATCTATAATCCTCTTTATCCCCCTAATATATAATAAATACAAAAAAATATACATAAAAAGTTAGCCTTCTGCGGTTTATAAGTTCTAATACGTTTAGCACTAAACACCTTCTATTCCAATCTCTTGTAAGGTAATAATGTATATATTGTTGCGGAAATAGGTCGATAAGCCATGATCCCGTCGGTGATTTCAAAAGATTCCTTGACATAAATATAAAAAATTCTATATAGCTTATAGTATAATTACAACAATTGAGGGTCGGCCGTATCTAGAATTCCTTAAGACCATTAATTCAAGTATTACTCATGGGTCTATTCAAGCGGCGTTCACGTCATTAAATTGTTACGGAAACGCTCAAATTGCTTCAACGATCATTATATTGTACCACAAGCACGTATATATTAAACTCGTAATAAACGAGACAGATAACCATGTATCTTAGTATAGGTGTTCATTGCTTGGGATACTAAATATTTTTGATGTGATGGGTAATTTGAAATTAGTTTTAATATATTAAAGTAGCATATTAAATATATTTTTTTAAAGTTTCAGTTTCTTTCTCAGTTACACGTTACATGTTAAGGCTTTATATTTAAGGTTTTACCTAAATGATAATTTATAAGCCTTTATAGAGTATTTTAATTTAATATCGATTGTTTTTAACACGTTTTTTAACGGAACTTTAAAATTAATTTTAATCTACTAAAGTTATTGTAACGAACTTATAAATTTGTGTACGTAATAAGGATACATAGAGTTTAATTTGTTACATCATCTGTATTAAATTTCGTCTATAATGATCGGTTCCGATATCCATCAATTCGTTAATAGTCTAAGTCCTTCAACTTTGTTTTCAATAAAATTAAGATCCAACTTTGAATTCATTGCCGTAGAATATCACATTAAATGTTTTTTAATACATGGAAAACGATAGTTTAAATGTAAATTACGTATTAACGTAAGCTTTTCATCTCAAATAATTATTCTTTAGAAATTTTCAACGCTTTTAAAAAATAATAATAATTACTATTACTTAATGTGAAGTATTCATCCTTACCTATTCTAGTGAACAAAAGACAATATCAGTTACAGTAATATGACGGTCGACTCTTGGATCATATATCGATAGATAGAATATGTATCGAAAAGTAGATGCAAGAAGGTTTATACTCGCAATTGCACAAGTTCGCATTTATGTAAGCCGTGGCGTAAATACTTACAGTTTTGTCTGAATACAAGTTGGAGTACTAGTCTCAAAGGATATTCCAGTTTTTTATTTATTCTAAAAGATGTTGGTTCTTTCAAATAAGAAAATATACGAAACACAATTCATAACGTGAGTATATATACTCTAAAACTATATTTTGAAAAATATTGTACGAGGATCAAACCCTTATTTATATGAGACTATGTATAATTAATATTATACTAGTCATTCATCGACGAAAACGAGTAACTCGTCACTTCATGACATTACCATATTTCATTATTACCTACTGACAAATGTGTGCCGAAAGGCATTAAATCAATGATATGCTAAAGGCGCTTTTATTTTGCCTTATATTTAAAAAATTATAGGATAAAGACAACACGCATTTCTGCACGCAATCTTCCCATATATGGCTGGTGGCTCATGACCCGTTTGGAATTTCAATATTCCTCTTATTCATTTCTTGTTTTAAAATGACCAGACGTATTAATAATACATAAAGATTTAAAATAAGTATGTAAAACCTGAAATAAACCCTTTGATGTCTAGATGTAAAGAGACTTTTAATACAGTCGTTTAACCGAAGTGTAATTTATTATTAATATTATTTAAAAAAAGACTGTATTAAATTAATATTATGAGTTATATATAGATACACTTTTATAAATTTAAAAACGAATGATTTAATAATGCACTGTCAATCTGGTTAATTTTGTGTTGCACAAAATTTGACGGTGAAACGTGAGGTGGAAGAAACTACAATATCCCTTTTACAAATTTCCTTCTCAAAATTATTACCAAACGTAATAAAAACAGGCTTATAGAATTAAATATGGATTCGTGACCACCTGGCATAGTGCAAGTTGTTCACCCATTAGACTAAGAGCTAGAGAATTCGTAGACTCACAATATCAGTTGATGTAAAGTTGTAATGCCTATTAATTGTAGTGAAAATAAACACCTGCATAACTTATTTAATCACGTTACCAGAATGTTAGATTTATAAATGAATACCGAACAGATGTTATCTTAAACTTTCGCTTAATAAAAATAACATCTGACTACATCGTTGAGCTTCGTGTGTTTCAGACGGTTGTGAAAAGTTTACTGTGTTTACTCGAATTGACTCGACGCGTGCAATTCACCAACAATGTGTCTTGTGACTTGTGAAATTTAAGTGTTCTGGCATTCCTCTACCGATGAAATTAAGTTTGGAATTGAAAACGTTAAAGTTCTAGACACTTTTGTAAGTATCGATACTACCTGTTGGCTTTTAAGAGCTCTTTCCTTTGTCAATAAGTTCCGACAGACTTTTATAGACGAGGTTGATTCACATGTACGTGAAGCCTAAGCATGAAACCATAAAACCAACATATCTCAATAGGACATTTAAAAATGAGCGTCTGGACATAGTTTCATAAGGCTAAATCAAAGGTTAGAACAGTATATATTGAAAGCTTAAATAACACGTCAACTGCCTCCTAAGTTTGTGCAATACGGTTTGCGTTCACTGCACTGTACTTGCGTGTTAATATTTATGTATGAGATACAATTTAATACAACAACTTATTTTGGTCTTACTACTTCTTATTAACCAACCATTATATTATCTACTAATAATGTTTGTGACTCAAATTTAAAGCTACAATTCACAAAATTATTTCAATCAGAATACGTGAGTCATAGAATTAACACAGGGTCAAGATAAATATTGAAAAGGTCGCCGACCCATTATTGAACAGTTCAATTATTCTAGTGTAAACATCATGTGTCTGTGATATCACGTATTTGCAAATAAATCCTATGCTTGTCAATGTCTATTATAAAGACTCTTTGCTTACTATTGTTTTTCAAAAAACATTTTTTTAATACGATCTCCGTATTGTTAAGCACTAGGAAAAAAAAATATCTAAATGAGTATGGCAGATTATGCACTTAGTTTTAAAATATTCTAATTAAATTTATAAACCAAATCATGTTTAAGAATATACATACATTGTATACAATGTATGTGCAGGCATAAATTTACAAAGTTTATAAAATTTATATTTTATGTTAAATGCCCTTTCGAAAGTTTAAATAAATTCCATAAACCTACTATTGTAAAGCCATATAATGAAAAAGTAATTTAAAATCTGGGGGTGGCGTTAAAATCTTTTAAATTGAAAAATAGCAGTAAAAGGTTTTGCGTTTAAAAAAGAAGTTTATACTTTGAGATCGTTTTGGGCAATGACATCGGATTATTTTGTAGATATAATATAGTCCGAGTTATTTTTATATAATATTTAGAACAAGAATTTTTGATTTTCCTACATTATTTGAAATGAAAATCCGAATTCACAATATTTATGTATAGAGCTTTACAATTTCCTTTCAGATGATCTTCATGGATAGCAAGGAGTAATTATAGAGATAAAAATAACATTCAAAGAACAATTTATACAAATTCTAATTTTCTTGATCCGTCAGGTTGTTCGTTTGAACTTTAAAAAGCTCATAAAATTATACTTTAAAAGAACTATTTTCGCCGAGATAAAGTTGTGTGAATAAGAGAGAATTTTTGCAATTAAAATTGTCTGAATTTAAAACACTATTCAAGGATAACATCTTGAAATGTTTAAAGTTTACGTAATTGCTAAAATTACAGTTTCTCTAAAAATATGGGGCGTAAATAAGGATGTGTATATAATTAAATTTTGTATGTTGTGTTAAGGTAAAAATCAGCCGGAAATTTATATTTTTGCATTCACAGCTACGAGTAGGAAATACACTAAATGTTTTTTATGGTTTTCTGACTGGAATTCAACATAGTTTACGGAAACTATGTATGACAGGATACAATCGTCATCCATGTTTGTGAGCATCATGAAACACTGGAACGAAACTTCATATGTGCAAATATTTATAACGAGCCTTCAGCCTCAGTTTTATTCTTATTTATGTTTATTATTTCACCTGATTCTCTTTGATATATATGCGGAAGTTGTAAATAAAATTAGCATTATTTTATTGGTTTTAGGTTCCTTCAAATACACTGTGGCTTTGCCATCATTTTACCCGTTATTAGAAATTGTTCGAAAATATAATAAATCGAAAAAAAAAACCCATTTTTTATTTACAAACCTTTACAACCGTCTTCAAGATATTTATTCCAAATTTCACCTCAATATGATCAGTGGTTTAGAAATGCATTGAGGACAAACATACAGACATTGATTTCTATATTAACAAAGCTTTCATACAAATCCTACCACGTAGAGTACTAAAAAAAATTATCTTTTTCATTAAGGAATTTCAAGTTGGTAGTTTAATAAGTTTTATGATAATAAGAACAATAAGTATATTTTAAAGAAGGTCACATTTTAAAATTGTTTTAAATTTTTTTTGCTTATTTACAAGTGTATCGAAAGTAATGGCAACTTTTTCTTTCCAAAATTAAAAATATAAAATACTAAAGAAATACAAGAAGGCACGAAAAATAAGCGACTTCTTCGATACTGCTCTTGATAGGAGAAGCTATTAGCACTGACAGAAACTAAATTTTACAAGCAATTACTACACTACAATATGAACTAAATATATATTAGAGTGATATATTCCACCAGAGCTTCAGAAATTAGAATTTAATTATCATCTGCAACCGTTTTGCGATCGTTTCTCAATGTTATTTCAACGGGTATTCTATTGTGTTTTGTTAATTACCATAGTTATGCATAAAACGTGAACATTGCTGATTCAAGGTATACTATCTGTTGTAATAGACTTCCAAAATAAAATAAACAAGTAAGAGAATTTTTTTTAAGACGACAATAATGTTATTGATAGCTTTTACATTTTTATATTTAGTAGTCTTGCTTTGCCACCTAATTACTCTAAAAATTATTTATTAAACGTAATTAAAATAATATTATATAATTATAATAAGTAATATTTCACAGTTTTAACAGCTAGATAGTTCTTGATATATTCATAGATCAAGATTATTTTAGTACAGAAATAAAGATTAGGTCTTTTATGTAAATTCAAACCATTATATTGTCATCGGTCAGACTACTCGTGAGGCCATCCATTTAAAAATGAAATTATTTTTAGCGGAAGTGTTGAAACTTATTGATCAAACAATGTTTATGATAGTAACATTTACGCAACATATATCCGGTAAAATGTACTTGTAATCAGTGGCCATGACATGCACAACATTATGACTTAAAGTAATTACTTTTTAACTGAATTTGAATAAATCTTACTCCAATTGAATATCAATTTGTTATCACAGCAATTCTAACATTTGAAACAAAAGATGACTCTGAGTTAACACCCAATTAAACGAAATGCCGTCAGAAGAGCTGACAATTCATTTTTTATCTTTAAAACGCTCAGTTATAAGACAATTGTCGCTATCGGAGGGCAGCACTATCGAGCCATTATTGCTGACTCTCTATATAAAAGCTTCTTTGTTTGTCTCTGCTAGATAATGAAGTATCTTAGTAATAACGCGAGGGATCACATACCCATTGTTCTCCATGAATTATTATCATTGCGTACGTTTTTAACGCTCGTACGTGCGTATCATTAGGGAGAATGGGGTAAATAGGTAAACGTCATTAGTAATGAAAAGAAATCTTTTGTCTTTTTTTGTGATAACATCGAGCTTTGTATGGAACTCACAGATAAAAAGTTGAATTTCAAATTTCGTTTGAAATAATGAACTATTCTTATCATCTACGAAGTTTTAGAGCATCTATGTATTTTTTAATGACGCGAATTGTTTTGGATTTTAGATACTTATTTTTGTTACAATTCTTAAATAGACTGTCTATGAATCATTGTATAGCAATTAGTGGATTTTGAGACCGTAAATATTTCCGGTTCAAACAAGTGGATAAATGTGAAGGATTAGTAAGTGCCGTAACGAGTATTATTATTAAAAAAAAAAACGAATTCTGCTTTATATCATTTATTATATTAAGGGAATTAATCATATTATTATAATCATCGTTATAATAGCTGTTCACCAACTAATATACATTTTCTGTTACGTCATGGTCAAATAATATGTGGCCTACTTTTAAAAAATGCACTACGTTTTATTTTTTTTTATTTACTCCTAAGCTCAATAACTACTTCATTTTGCGGTCAACGGCAATTTGTTTACCTGAACGAGTGATCACAGAAATGAATCTGTAACAGTTCTAGTGTGCCTAGATATGTTATGTTATATGTTAAACATAAACTATTTCCAACACAAAAAAGACAAATACAAGATGGTGCGCGTCCGAGTGAAAGAAAAGATGGAAAAGAATATTGCGGGAATGGCATGAGAAATTAAACGACGCCGCTTCAGTTTGTCATACCCACTATGCGGTTCATGTCCTCTCGCCTTTAAACGATTTTCTCTGTTATGAAGAATTTTTCACTTGATAAAGTATGTTCAATAGTATAAATTAGTTCTATTATATTTATTTAATTTTATAATTATTTGCAAACATTCCTGCTCTGGTAAATTTAATGCATCAGTTGATGAAAAATATATAACTATAGATGTATTTCTACTAACATTTATATGTCTAAGTATACTCATATAAAGTTTTATACTCCTCTGATGATGAATGTCGTAAATAATAATGGTTTCCTGGATGGAAAAACTTTAACAGTTTAATTAACTGAATCGAACCCATTACAATTTTCCATATGACAACTGTTTCCAG
>JAOSYY010000016.1:4845919-4865710 GCA_025727935.1 Hebomoia glaucippe
CGATTTTCTCTGTTATGAAGAATTTTTCACTTGATAAAGTATGTTCAATAGTATAAATTAGTTCTATTATATTTATTAAATTTTATAATTATTTGCAAACATTCCTGCTCTGGTAAATTTAATGCATCAGCTGATGAAAAATATATTACTATAGATGTATTTCTACTAACATTTATATGTCTAAGTATACTCATATAAAGTTTCATACTCCTCTGATGATGAATGTCGTAAATAATAATGGTTCCCTGGATGGAAAAACTTTAACAGTTTAATTAACTGAATCGAACCCATTACAATTTTCCATATGACAACTGTTTCCAGTATTAGTAGAGCTTTGCATCTAAAATTATAATTGCATTATTAAACATTTACCAAACATCAACTCTAGAATACATTGTTCGTACAAATTCCAGTCGCCAAACATCGTCAAGTTCGTTTGTGAAATGCGAAACGGGCGTAAACTCAAACAAATTGTCAAATTCAAAGCTTCCAACGTAACCAAGTTACTACGTGGTCGTGCAATAGTATAAGTATGTACCGACTTGTTCCGTTTAGCTTACGACTAGAACATTAGCTTTGTTAGCGGCTATACATTAATTATTTGATAAACGGCAAAAGTTACGTAGGTTTAAATAAAAATATTTGGTTTCATAAGAAATGCATATAAGGTATCTCATACATTAAAACACTTAACAAAACAAAATTGTGTAGAAATCGATTCTATTTATATTTCATTTCTTTGGAATATATTTAGTCTTCCTCCAAATAAGAATCATACTATATTATTTTAGTAAAAAACATATAATTCTATTTTATTTAATTGTATGTATATAATGTATTTTTACACAACTAATTTTTCTCTTGGAACTACATTCAATGAATTATATGTTGCTCCAGGCTGAAACGCATAATCAAGATATGAAAAACCCGTTAATTTATTACATATAAACATCACACAACAGAGTTTTTACTTCGGTTTGTGACTGAGTAGCAAATCACACAATATCTTTCTTAGAAGCATGAGCATGGAACTTGCTCCTTTGTGATATGCATTAGCTATTATGTTAGGTATTACGTTTCAAAGTCCCTCGTGCAACCAATAGTAATGTAATTACAGATCTATTTAATAAAACCGTGTTCTCTATTCAAATACATCCATATACAAATTTATAATAGCTCGTAAGTAAAACCGAAGTCTTCAAAGCTTGTCAAGAGCAAAACCGTGTCCCGTTCTTGAAGCTACCGTTGAATAATAGCCACTGAGGTTTTGAAAGCGTTCCTTTACGTAATGTTCGTTTAATGTGGGACCACCTCTGAATAGAGACCTGTAATTTATATTGGAAATCTCAATGAAATTCTGTAAAATAAAATTAAAAAAGTATATACGTATTCATTTTAGTTGTCAATTATTGCTGAAAAAGTTGGAAAAGCGTAAAGCATCTATATGCTTGTAATTTAAGCATGACAATATGAGAACCTAAAATAAATCACAATTTGTTTATTGAGAGGTATTAAAAATAATTGTTACTTTAATAGACTAAACTTGACTTAATTTATTGAAATGACGATAGCCTAGTGCATCTGTCTGAAGAAAGTTTTACGTTAACACCAAGGTTGTATTTTGTAATAATATAAAGCTGTTACTTAAACATCGGTTAAAGTTTCAAGTATTAAAAGAAGTGTGAGGATGGTCTAAACTATATTAATATTTCATCTAAGTCACAAATGACCGGAAATGTCGTAAAGTTCGTGTGTCGATTTCAGTCTATAAATTTCGGAAGACATAATAAAATAAATAGGTTACCAGTACAGTTTTACATAATTAAATACTGTGCGTACAGTGGTCGTATCATCTACCACTAACTGATGGTAGGCTCATCTATATGCATAAAATAATGTGATTATAATAATATAAATAGAATACAACACTTATTAAGTATTCAGGTAAAATTATAATGGTTACTAAGAATATTTGTATCATTTTTATTTCTCGAATAATCTCATACAATAAATAACTGCCTATTATACATTGAATTTGCAAATAAGGAAAATGATTAACAAAATAATACGTTTTTAACTAAAAAAAAATTAATTAGAATTTATAATACAATTTCAATAACAAAATATTTTAATGACATTAAAAATGATATAAAAAATGATTACGTAGTTTAGGCGATGTAAGGTAGCAGACATATTATACAACATTATTTTACACAATTTAGATAAAATCCATGTAAATAAAGAACATACACAAATGAACGTAAGACCGTTAATGAACTCATTTTTGGGCTGCTAAATAAATAATGAGACAATTATGGTAAATAACACCTTCATTAAACCGAAAACGTACGCTCCGTATTATGACGAAATTATTATTTATCACACGTTAAGATCTAAGGCTCTGCAAACAGAATATCTGAATCATATTCGCAATTTAGGCGCTATAATTGAATTGCTTATTGGGTTGGTTGAATTGCGCATCTGTGGCCTCAGACCAATTCTATTCTCTTATGCATGCTCATGCTACACAATAAGAGAAGTACACTTTGACAACTAAAGTCGAAATTGTTGTATACAGAATGTTTGGAAACTGTTATTGAACGAAGACTGGTGATAGTACTTATGACACCGTTAATGAAGCACGACAACAACAAAAAGCCGGATTAACATGATGGAGCCAAATAACGCTAATAAAACGGTTTAAACATACGATATTTTATTAGTTAGGATCGAATTTTATTGCGTCCCTTCATTAAAGGTGTCATTAGTACTATCACTTGTCTTCGTTTTAGGGAGCAGTCCCTAAATACCGTGTATAGGTTTAAAACAAAAGACGATTCAACGTCTTATGCCACGGTAGTCTCATTGGGTCAAATGAAATTTCTCTACTTACATGATATATCAGGTGTATGATAAGTTCCTCTAGTGTGAAGATAGCATTAACCAATTAAAATAAAATATTCGAAGGTATATTTTTTTCTCATTATGTACCAAACCAGTTCAAAATATTATAGTGTCCCGGCTGAAATTTATTCTTTTGAAAAGTTGCTTTAACTTATTCCAGAAGTGGCTTTTGCTTTTATATTTTTCTTTCTTTGTCTTTTTAATGAAAAGCGGTAGTATTTATTTCGTACGTGTATGAGGTTTAAAGTACCAAATACGACGTTTCCGAATAACGCCGCATTATTTCCCAAGGGCCGAAAAGGTCCGAGATTAACCGGCTTTATCCAAAGATAAGGTATTTAGGATTGTATCGCGAATTAAATGCCCATTAAATGGTTTTATTGTAATAATTAATAGCCCTCGTTACGCGTTATTTAAGGCAAGTGCGTGTGTTATAGTCTTTATATATGTTAGTAACACCTACACAATTTGTAATAAGTGTACAGAGCTTCGTCAAAAATAGATTACGAGCGATAAATAACAACAAAATATTGTTTAAATGTTTGTTTTTGCCCACTAGAAAATTCTAAATTAATCGACAGCTTCTTTGAGGTTTTGTTATTTAAACGCCATAAGAATTAAAATTAATCAGGTAATTAAGAATGCCGATCTAATAGTAATATTTAAAGATTTTAGGGTATTTAATTTCTTATCGAAAACTTTGAAATTCTTTGACATTTCAGTTAACGAATCTATCCATTAAGTTTTTCCAAGTACCAAATCTTTGCTAGACTTTTCTATTACGCGAATTTTTAAAGAAATTGCCTTATATCCTAGCCACAAATCCTTACATTCACGGATGGTATCTTCCAATTCTTTTATACTGAAAACTGCCGTATTAATTTTCCCATACTTTGTTAACCCTAATAAAATCTTATGTATTAGGTTACTATGTACGTTATTTAGATGTGTACTAGTCCAAATTGTTGACATAATTATTCAATGTTCTATAATCATCAATTCTTCTGTCAGCATCAAAGAACATTTCAAAATTTAAAAATGTTTATAAACGTCAAGAGTAGAGATATAGGCATTAGACTTAAATAATTTTATTTTTTCAGACTTTTAAAAGGTTTTCTTCTCATTAAAGTAAACAGGGGAGTGCCTTTTATAAATTATAATCGTTGCTCCCTAAGAGTCTGATATTTCGTATTCCGTCTGGATGTAGAGCAAAGCACTTAAGACTTAATGCTCAACATTTCACTGATATAGGAAAAACTTACAGTATACATGTGTTTTAATGGAGTCGCTTTTATGAACTTAACCGAAACGATCATTATTTTTAGAATATTTTTTTTATGACAGATGGCGACAAGGACATATGCCTTGGTTAATGTCATAGTGATAACCATATATCACATTAGCCCAGGTGTATATGTCCTTCAGGTATCCCTGTGTACATTTATAGATAAGTCTCAAGTCTATAATTATATCTTTGATGATTATATAAAGCGAAAAGAATACTTATTGACGTACGTTGAAATCGACGTAAGCGGAAAGCCGTAGTTTCTTCCAATCCCTAAGGGATAGAGGCGTTATTTATATATGAAGCAAATCACGCATACACTTTGAATAATAAATAAATGTAAAAAATCTCATTAGTATATTAGAATAACATTATGAATTAATTTTATAGTAAAAAGTTTTTTAAAGTCTTATTGTACTTTATCGTAAAGTGAGCTTCATGCCCGTCAGTAGCTGATATAAATTAAATTGTACTTCAAACAAACAAACAATTAATTGAACAAATATACAACTGGGTTTACAAACAAACCGCTATTTCGATATACAGAAACGTCAATTAGTTTACCAGCAATTTAAATGTACGTGGTTTCAATTACTGAATGTCCAGACCAAACATTTAATGAATTTTTAAATTTATAGTAGAACGTTGCACGCAGTAGTAGTATAAGAAATTGTGAAATTGCGTACGAATTTATCTAGATGTAATAAACACAAATAATACATTTTATTATGTTCTTAGAATGGGATTATTTTCGCTAATTTAATGACAACCTGTTTTGAAGTCTAGAATACAGTTTATGCCCGGTAAGACTACAATTATATAATATCAGTATATAACTTATTTAATAAATTTGTTCGTTGCAAGAAAAGGAACTTTCAATTTTATTTTATTATTAGTATATTAATTCTTAAAAATATATTTCTTTGTTTCAAAATTTATGTGGATTTATTTCTTTATCACCCAACAAACGAGCAATATTGTTAAGTATGTACTTGTACCTACTTTGAATTTTTATAAGATATATGATGTAATTATCCATGCACACATAAGCAGAATAAAATTTATAGCACTCAATATTTGTCATAAAACCCAGTAATGTCTTAGACATCTTTTTACATCTACCCTTATTAAATTTAGTAATATTAAATCATTCAAAATTTTCACATTTACGCCTATAAGTAGGGTTGCTACTTGACAGACCCACACCACTCTACTTGACATCTCATTATATTTTATATTTTTCCGTTTGGATTTACTATAATTAATATTTGTAATGCAATGTCTTTACTTTACCAAAACAATATTAAAAATGTGTATTTTGTCAATGAATATATTTTTATTACATTGATAGTAAACCTTTAAAATAACTAATGACTTGTCTGAGCTTCTCGATAGTTTTCTGCCTTACCTAAGATATGCCTTTCTTAGACGAAGAAATCAAAGTTTTATTTCGTCAATATCCAGTTTAGTCACTGCATTCACAAAATATAAAAAAAATAATAAAAATTGAATTTTTGACAATCATAAAAATACGTGTATAAATTTTTCGAGTATGATCCAATAAAATCTAAGTACCTTCGACGAGTAAGCTGACGAAACTACATAAGTTGGAATATTTCGTTTGTAAAGCTATTCCTATTTGAATATTGAAACTGTTTCGGGGTTGAACAGGTCGATTCGCTCGAGATAAGCTGACTAAACGGAATCTGGTAAAATTAATGCATGTCTAGTAAATTAAACCTACTGTTCTCTAAAATTTATAAAACAGTGGCAGACATTTTTACATTGTTTATTAATTGAGCGGTAACTTACTTTTTTACAGGGTTGTTGTAGTTCATAGGTCAAATAATTTTGTTTGAAATCTCAAATTATTGTGAGAAAATACAATTAAACGATATTATCCAGCATTAAAAGTGAATTTTTATTTATATTTTATACATGTATCTATGTAGAGTATATATGTATATTATTATGCACTTGTATAGTTTCATATCTTGGGGTTCACCTTACAATGATACTAGGAGCTAAGGCGTCTAAAACAGCGATTGTAACCAAAACAAGATTTTTTGACAATGTTTTAATTATAAAAATTGAAAGTTCTATTAAAATAGCCTACTTAGATAAAATATACAGTAATGACGAACAAAAATAACAGATATTTGTTTACTAGGCCTAACCAATAGAAACGTCCACGAAAAGCATTAGAAATAAACTTTATTTGGAATATTTTTCAAGTCTATAATTTCAGTAACAATTTAAGTAATGCCTCACTCAACAGCGCGAACGTGCTTAGAATATCATTTCGTGAATCAGACTCGAGAAAATTTCAGTCTATTTTACTATAACAATGTGAATAAGTTTAAACGATTTTTAATCTTATGTGATAAAAAATTCACCACTAAATCTAATTTGAAAGTTGTATGACATTAAATCTTAAAGTTAATTAATATTAATATAAAATATACATAAAATAAAACATTTACCGCGTTTCAGTCAATCTTTATATGAAAGCGAAATAACATTTAGATTTTTAATAAATTATAAAAATCTCTTTAGATCTTAGTTTAGATAACCTTTATGATACTTTTAGCCGAATTACTCGTACATATAAAATTCACTTAAAATTAAAATTTACTTCAAGTCTTTGTTATGTCTTATGCCTAAGTTTATCAAAAACAAAGATTTGTTTCGCTTTAGCTTTAATCTAATATTATTATAATCAATTTGTTGAATTAATATAGTCATATAAATGTCTATAGATGATCAGTTAAGCCGGTAAGCCTTGAACCACAACCGTGGTCGCTTCAACTCTAAGCAAAAGCGATTTGGGTAAACCAAGATTATTGATATTATTCGAATAACTTGTTAAGCTATATTTTAAACATCATAAACGTGTTGAGATGTGGAGATCAAGAAGGGTGTTCAACCACACATCTTTTTTTATAGATCCTTGCAAGGTCTAAAAATTATTCTTAATTAATTTAATTTCTTGATTCCATTTCTACCTAAATCAAGTGAGTTTTAAAGTACTAGATTACCATCCAAATTAAAATGGTTTTATTTCGCTAGCCATAACCACTTTATTTCAAACTTTACAATTACATGTCTAATTTATCTTCTGTTATCTACTTTATGTCTTCTCTAAATCTGACCTATCAGTTGATAGTCTTGTTTCTATTTACTTCTAGATCACACAATAGATATAATAGTATTGCTGATTTTTCCATTACTAAAATTTAAAGAACGCTAGTTAATCATCTAAACATTTATAGAAATTTCATTTGGAATATTAACAACAAAGTAAGACGGTTCTTATAATATAAAATGTAATTTTAGCTAAGCTAAATAAAGAAAAACAAAGGTATAAGTAATACAAAGCAAGCTTTACATAACAACCGTATTATTATAACCGGCAGATTGTTTCGACTCAACCAACAGTAGTGGTGTACCAAATCATAAATTATTCAAGTCAGTCAACAATACCCATTTCTGACTTAGATGGGTCACGCCAAAAGTTACCCAGACCGATTTACTGAGTTTCAGACTTACATCGAATAATAAAACAAAACTTTATGGATTCTAACTGTTGTCTATAGTCATTTCAGATGTTATTATAATAATTTTACAGTTTATTGAAACGGCTATCATTCTCTTTTTATTGTTTTTTCGTTGTATGGACTGCAGAAGGCTGAGGCACCGTTTATAAAAACATCTGGGTCAGTTACAAATGAAGTTGTAAATCACATTACTGCCTGTTCAGTTCTTTATGTGGGCCTGAATAATTTTTCGTATTCTTGAATTTATTAATTTCAAGAAAGTAAGATTTTCGGGAAAGAGATTTGAGAAAAAAGTTAATTTCCTCTATTCCTTTATGCCAAGTTATGATATTTTAAATTGCAAATTATAAAAGTAATTGAGTGAGAAATAACCATATGTATCTCTACATATATATATACTAGGGTGATTAAAAAAATTTTTAATTGTTTTTTTTTAACCGATACCCTCTCAAACGTTTCTATTTGGTATAAAAAAAATTCTCACCAAACCCGAGCCCTATAGCTCAATTCTAAGGGGTCGCTATTGTTTTTTTAGTTTCCCATTTAATTAACATGGGAAAAATCGTTTTATGTTTTAAATTGAATTTACACATATTTAACGCAATTTTAATTTTTTTTGCCACCCACACTACGTACTGCAAACCATTTTCGAAATTCGTAATGTATAAAAATTCAAGGCTTACTAATAGTT
Organism: Hebomoia glaucippe; assembly: GCA_025727935.1. Taxonomy (NCBI): domain Eukaryota; kingdom Metazoa; phylum Arthropoda; class Insecta; order Lepidoptera; family Pieridae; genus Hebomoia; species Hebomoia glaucippe. The sequence continues at coordinate 4,854,357 of JAOSYY010000016.1, forward strand.
TAAGTAAAAATTTTGAGGATTGTGCAAAAAAAAGAATTCCAAGCATTCTTCAAATTTCGAAATTTAGTAATTTCTAAATAGCTGTAATTAGTCTTTATGTAAAGATAATCGTTTTGTAAAGCTCGAAAACTCTACTTTAAGAACATGAAATCGTTTTTTATAAAAAATTGCGTTAATTATGTGTGAATTCAATTTAAAACAAAAAACGATTTTTCCCATTTTAATTAAATGGGAAACTAAAAAAACAATAGCGACCCCTTAGAGTTCAGCTGTAGGGCTCGGGTGTGGTGAGATTTTTTTTATGTCAAATAGAAACGTTTGAGAGAGTATCGGTTAAAAAAAAAATAAATTTTTTTTTTGAACCACCCTAATATATATACCTGGCCACGCGGTAACGTGGCGAAGGTTTACGATACAATAATTGTTCTTTTACATAGCGCCATCCATTGAACAACTACTGGATTTAGAAGAAAGATATTGCCATCTGTTAGAATTATTTGAAGCTAACAGATAATTTTGACTCTCAAATTATAGACAAATAATAAGTCAAAATTAAATAATATTGCGACTATAAACTGAGAAGTAAATAAATAATCCTATCTTTCAATTTAAATCAAACTACAAACGGTGTGCAAATTTGTTTAAAATCGGTTAAGTAGTTTTGGGGTCCACCGCGGACAAACAACGTGACGTAATTTATATATATTAAGAAGATAGCAATAAGTTAACTTGGATATTAGCAACATTTCTATTGTCCTGCATGTGAGAAATTAAAAAGAAAAGGAGCAGTATGGCGTTGAATAAGTAAACTATTTATGGCCGAGGTATAATCAAAGCTATATCAGCCTCTCGATAGTTGTCATAACCAAACTTAAATAACTATTTATTATGCGAAGGAAGTTACAAATCAAAATAATTTTAAATAACACTAGTTCACAGTTACATCCCGTTGGAGTGAAGCCAAGTCAATGATTTTAATATTTGAATATGTATTTGATGTATGTCACCGAGAGAGCAGCTCGCCACAACTTGCTTTTAACTAAATGGACTTTGCTTTTTGTTATGTCACAATATATGGTAAATTACATTTTATGTATTCTACATTCAAATATATAAGTATGGTATCATGACAAGTTGTTTTTCAACCACATATAAAAGAGGATTTAATGCTTTATTTAAGAAACGGTTAACGATGTGTCTTGCGTTACTGAGATACTGTACAAATTTATTGTGCGTATTAATTAATATTTTTATCAAAATTGATATCGACATTAAGATTCAAAAACTAGAACAATAATTTATGAAATAAAAAAATATATCAATATATTAGCGGTAGACCGCGGATTCAATTGCGTTAATTTCCTTCAAAGCATCTTGCGGTTGACGTTTTGTAATATTGTTATTGTCTTTTAAATTTATTCAAAAACACGTAATTTATTTAATATCATGTGTTTGATGTATAGCGAGCTATAACGTGAATTGTAATACTGTTAGTGCTTCAATTATTTATTGTTATGCATCTTATTTTTATAAATAACAACTGACTACTGATTAATAGCCCCATATTTTCAAAAGAAGTCAGTCAGCTATATATTGTCAGAACACAATTTATGAATATTCATGAATCCCATTCATAAATTATTCCTATATTAACGCAAGCCTTTACCCAAATACATTATAAGTTATGGTTACATCAAGTTAACGCTTAGAAGTTGGATAAGATTATTAAATCGTTGCATAAACTATACATTCGCTACAAAGCAAAGTAAACGTATCAAAAATTACCCGCTGGTTTAGTCTCTAAGACGACACGTATCACTTATTACGACGGACGTAAATATTTATAAACAAAAATATATTGTCGTGTTGTCTTAGTGTAGTTAGAATAGCTCAATTCTATTATTTATATAAAATTTCACCTAGGAAATATGACGAACAAATGAAGAAAAACCAATATTGAAAATAAAAATATGTCTGCTAACAATGTTAAGTGAATTTGATGCTTAACACAACATGAGAAGTTTTATATATAAAATAGCAAAATTTTCCGGACATGTAGGAATAACCTTAAAATAGTTCCTATTAAAAAATTAAACGTCAGTACTAAGCAATTTGACAAACCTAATCTCTCGGTATCTAGCAATGACAAACGACCTCCAGCCTACAAAACAGAGATCTTCAACAATAACGAATCGCGTCCCATATATTTATGCTTTAACAAATTTGTTAAATATTAATCTTTTAACATAAATATTTATAGGTCTTATCATTAATTAATAATAACTGATGTATAATATAATGAGTATATAATATATATATATATATATATATATATGTAGCTTAAATATTATGCTATATATATATAATAAGAAATTATAGAAAGGTCCACTGAAAAGTTTATAAATTTTAATCTCGTGATGTCTTGCTGTGTTTTAGTGTTAAAAGAATATATAAAATAGCTATAAACAAAACATTATAATTATTGGAGCAAATTTTAACTGTTTCATCAAAGTTCTTCTATATTTTCGAAAATATAGTACGTCATTTGTTAGACCAGATGGGATTTAAACCCTCGACCCCATAGGTGGAGTGCAGGATCTTTTTCCAGTAGACTAACGACCTGCTTTTTGTGATAACGAATTAAAAGTTCATTCTACACTTAAAAGTTAAAATGACAGTGCTATATTTATAAAGCTTTAGACCTGATATGAAAAGGTATCCAATTATTGTTCATAATTTTATATATTTAGAATAAACGTTCTATCCAATAAAAAACGCTTAGAATCATTTCATTTCTCATCATTTCTCCTCTCATTTTCACATCATTTCATTCATTCGAATCCAGTTAGGACCAGCATGAATCTAATGTAAAGCGTTTCTGAAAAACACTCGTTTCATTTTCAAACGACCAGAACTCGTATACGTTCAAAAATGAAATGTTTGTGCTCGGGTTTTTCATTCGAAAAAAATAATTTGCTACATTGATGTTTCTACTTTACCACAATATTTACAGAAAGCTGGTGTGGTTAGAATAATAAATATTTATTTAAATAGATTAAAATTCCTGAAAGTACACAAACTAAGATACAGTATTGACATTGGAACATATAAGTACAAAGTTCATAAAGAGTTTAATTTTGTTGCTACAATTACAAGATGAATATTCAAAGATTTGATTACATCACTTATATAAGTGGGGTACAATTTGGACAATTATTATCTAATTTTCTCTTATTAGTATAATTAACACAAAACTTCAAGACCTTCAGAGGTGAATAATACACAATATAATTTCTTTTCATTTTAATAATGTCCACAAAGACATTTCCATTGAATGAAATGTGAATTAATTAATAGTTTATTTTAAAATATTCTGTAATTAAGATAAAATATCTTTTAATATTTTTCTTATATTATTATACGAAGGTCGTAGGAGCAAAATTTATGTTTGATTATAAATGTTGGGCTCCTGGAACTTGATTAACACTAGAAAAAATAACTAGCAGCTACTATTTTATCAAAGATTGGTGTCCATAGAATGTTACCTAATGGCTACATATACATATAGGGATTTTGGGATTCGTTTATTAAATCGATTTCTATTTAATAACCCAAACCAAATCGTAGTGCTAAATTATTAAAATGTTCTTATTAGGTAGCCCAAATGAAGGTAATAAGTTGACTAACAATATAATCAAATCTTGGTCTTACTCCTAGTATTAGTTATTAAAAGGAAATAAGAAGATGCCTTGAGCTAAATGACTATAATTTTAGGGGAAAAGTACGATCTTCTACGACAACTTACCAAAAAATAATTCTATATTTAAATATGAAACTAGGTGGGGCAGTGACTATAACGTATAGTTAAGTTTTCATACGTAACGATATTTGCTAGAAATGTAACAATTTATAATCGGTTTGCGGTCCTACACAGAAATTCTAACGTATATGCCATACAGTTTGTCTGCACTGAGGCTTAGGTTCATGCGATTTCACGATACGCCGTATCATGTATTTTAAAGTTGGCCAATGCGACAAAATTTTCAATATTCCAACCTAATTTTGGAAATCAAAATATAATTACAACAAATTCTATAATCAGGTTATAATTAAACGTCTTTCTTTGGTGAATCATGATGTCATCAAAGATAGACGAAATTAAATACTTCCCTTTGACTTGCGCCAAGTGATGTTTTGACTTACGCGGTTTATGATTAATATTAAAAAGTACTTTTAAAATAAAGTTGGTAGAATATTACGTAACAAGTAGACGTAATGATTATATTTTGGACGCTACTTCTATGACAAGCAAAAGGTATTGTCAAACTAAGAACTCTATCAAACGCACAGAGTAAAACATCATTCGAAACAAATCATTCCATTTTATAACAATTTTGTCAGTTTCTGTTCTATTTTCTTTTTATATGACGCAATGATACGCCTACTTCAAAAAAATTATTGTAATTATGAAGGATTTACGTGTTATACACATTCATTTCAGAGAAGTCGTAAAAAAATTATTGTTTTTTTTTTATCTGAGAATATGAGAGACTTCATCTTTTTTATAGCCCTAAACGGGCAGTTAGTTCAGCTACAAACTTTTGGGTAAACCGATGCCTTTCATTAACATTTGAGCACTGCTTCCTTGTATTACTGCGTTCAAAGGTGCCCACCTTCCTGCTTATACTTAGAAATAAAATTGATCATTTGTTTGTCATATTAAAATGATCAATTTTATTTCTAAATGCATTTGAAAGACTGCGTGGTATTAAAAGAAAAACACAATTTAAGATTGTTTTGTCTCTTTGTTTGCCTTGAATTATTCGGAACAATTTTGACGGAATTTTTACTGTCAAACAGTTAATGTTAACTTACTTTATTTCATCATCTTATTCCGCGGGGTACTGCTCATATAATATGTAGATTTTGTTGATCCATTTTATATGTGCGTTGCATTAAATTGCTCAGAACATAAAAACCCCTAGTAAAATGTACTATAACGAAAGCTTTTGTTATGTATAGTAAATCTTTTAGTGAAAAAGAAATGTACGTGCTCGTCTATTGAAACCTGACAAATAATGTCGTCTTATAAACCACTCATTCTAACACTGTTGAAAAATCTAGTAAAATAGTGATATTTATAAGGTTTAATAAAATAGAATATTCCAGGAACATTCTGTAAGTTTGTTAGCGGCAACAGTAACTCAATTTATTATGAAATCTAACCAATTTGCGCATCAGCTTAGTATTTAACTTGGGAATAGTCCGCTAATAAACTGCAAAACGACGACTAAACAAGTATGCAATATAATAATTAATATTTTTTATAACCATAATGAGAGATGTCATATAATATTTGAATTCAAATCAAAGAAATATAACATAATTATGTCATATTTGTGACAGAATGTAAGTTTCATTTACAACCAAATTTTCAATGCGATATTTGCATAGTATATGTTTGTTCATATATTCCCATAGTATATTTTTTATGAGGATCCTTTCAGCGTTTGTTGTATAGCAACTAAGTAGTAGTCAGTTTCAATTTTTCCTAATGCCAACCGTTATTTCTTTTGAGATAATAGGTAAGTTATATTGGTTGGTCCATAATTTAAAATAAATATCAACTATCAGAGTTAAATAGGAAGCTTGCAATTCTCTTGTAAATATTTTTTAAAGCATTAATTTAATCTTATTCCCCGAGTCTGAGCAGAATATATGTGTTATATCAAAGCCTAAAATTGTTAAAAATAAACGAACCATTTCTGTTTTATCAAACTGCCAGTTAGCCTTTTGGTCTATTGAGCTTTAAGGAATCAGTGAGCGTGAGAACGTAACGGAAGGTGTCACTCGAGCAAGCAATATTATATACGTAGTACCGGAAGTTAAGTTGACGTCACGGTCTGTTAGGATTGGTCTCAATGAAGTTTAAAACGTTTAAAGAAAGCTTAAGCTTATAGTTCAGTCTATATACTCAAAGTAATACTTAGATTAATAACTGTTAAACCGTCATACGACTTAATTTTTATATCCCTAATTATGGCATGCCAATTTCTATAACTTTTATACTCGTAATTACCTCGCATGTCATGTACGAGTATCTTGTAATGGTTCGTATCAGTGAAAGAAAATAACACTATATTTTCAATTCAATAAAATATGATGGCCATTATTAGATAGGGAACGCGCTAAGGACAATCCAATCATTTTTATTCGCACGTCATTTCATTTGAAAATATATAAATAAACACACCACAACCTTATTATAATGGAAAATATCCGTTTTTTATGTATAGTATATTAGACAGTTATATTCTAGAATAATAAACTTCAGAATAGTTTGAGTTTGACATTCACTTTGGTATCGTTCTAATCGTAGCAAAAGAAAAATCAACGTTAAAGTTTACAGCGTTACTCAAAGGGACCCACCGCTTTGAAACACATTTTTCATTACTGCGCTAAAGCGTTCACTCTAAGCAAATAATTAATTGTTCTTTATAAAACCAAAAGGAAATACTTTTTGTTATAATTTTATTAGTTACTAAAAAAATTATCTTGGACAAAACCGTTAGAAATGACTAGACTTTCATTTTATTAAAATCTTAGAATATTTTGTTTCATTTAAACTTATATTTAATGTTAACTAAGAACCTCTTGTAGTGTTCATCTAGTTACTTAAAGTTTTAAGCAATTTAAGTAGAATTTAAGACTGTCCTAGTTCATTATTTATATTTATATTTTTAGAAGAGCATCATAGTAAAAGTCGATCGCCTCATACCGCCCTCAATTTTCAATTGATAATTTAACCTACCTTCTGACAGCGTCTTCGCTCGCATTCATTACAATGTTTACACCTTATTTTACAAAATTGGTCTTTTAGTAAGGATTCCTAATTTAATTTTTAAATATAATATAGCCTTCCTCGATAAATGTACTATCCAATACTGAAAGTATTTTTCGAATCTGACCAGTGGCTTCTGAGATTAGCGCGTTCAAACAAACAACTCTTCAGCTTTATAACATTATATTACAACCAAAATATGTTTATCGATTATATTACAACCAAACACACAATCAAGATTTTGTTCACAAAACTTTTCATACCTCTCTCTACGAATTAAAACTGCCAACTCTTCTGCTAAATATAATTTCTTATACACTAATAAATCATGTCGTTGTATGTTACATTCGATATGATTTTAATTAATATAAAACAGGTATTATAGCGATACACGAATATAATTTGTTATCTTGAAATGAATGCATAAACGATTAATACTAAGCTCTGTATTTAAATAAGAAAAATACAAAAATAACATGGACCAAAGTTAGACAATTTTCGACATAATAATACATTTATCATTATGTAAACTTGAAATTAATAAAATCGTGTTAATAAAGCTAAGGTATGAACGACATAATGAGATAAATTTCATTATTTTGTAGAAAATTATATAAAACAGGTGTTTACAACATATTCACTAAACATAACTAACGAGGTTCGACCGGGGATTTTGTACGTGTGTTTAACACTCAAATTATAATGTATATGTATACCTTTGGGCATAATAATATTTAAATTTTCCCAAAACAGAAATGGAATGAAATTTTTTAAACCAAATCGTTAATTAATTTAATACATTGATGTTAACATCGTTGGTGAAAGAATATTGAAATGTAATTCTTTGTGGTTTGTACAATGTTTCATTAGATTCTTTCTTGTTTCAGGTAGAAGGTATGCGGGCTCAAACGATACCCGCTGCCTTGCTACTATTGCTCATCGCAATCGATTCTCTACATGCCAATAGGAGAAAACAAAAAGATAGAGTCATAGAGACAGCAATCAACATCTGCGATATTAGCGACAGAGAATCAAAAGTTCATTGCTACTGTGAAAACAGTCAAGACATTAATAAGGCCATCAAAACAGAATGCTGGGTTTTCAACGGAGGAATAGACAGAACTGATCCTTTGTGGTCGAGTTTCACTTCTCAAATGAATATAGAAACACTTGCTTTCAATGTACGTGCCGATGGAGGACTAAGCTTTGTCCCAACAAGAGTTTTGAGACATCTCCGAAAACTAACACAATTCAGCATAAAACATAGTTCAATATCAAAAATAGAAAGTTATACGTTTGTTAATTTAACATCGATACGTGAGATGACACTTACAAAAAATCAAATTGTCGTTATAAACAAACACGCATTTTATAACTTACCAAATCTCACTATGCTCACCCTAGATGAAAATAAAATAAAGAAAATGGAAACAGAAACATTTTATGATCTGCCGGCTTTACAAAAACTCTTCTTAACCAATAATAATATAACGATCATAGAAGGCGGCGCCTTTAAATATCTTGTTAATTTGTTGGAGTTAGAACTAGATAGAAATAATATAAGTGAATTAAAGAAAGAATGTTTCGACGGACTAGCTAATTTAAAAAGATTAGATTTAAGGAGAAACAAGATAACCATGTTAAATTCATTTACCTTTATTGAGCTTTGGAATCTACAAGAGCTCCTACTAGATTATAATGAAATTTATATATTGGCACAAAGAACTTTTGATGGTTTGTCACAACTAAAGAAATTGAGCTTAAGTTACAATAAATTGGTTACTTTAATTGATGGACTATTCGAAGGTGTACGAGGGTTGTCGGCTTTAGATTTGAGACACAATAAATTAAAGAAATTTTCAATGGAAAATCTGCGTCCCATTTACGATAACATCAAATTACAGAGAAGTTATATCTCTTTAGAAGGTGAGTCAACATATTTATCTTAAATAGGTTTATTATAATTAACATTACATTAACTTGAAAGAGATATTATTCAAGGAAAAGTGATTGAAAGAAAATTTGCCATTAATTTAAATATTATTAGCATTTATTGGCTTCCAAGTAGTCATTTAATTACATTTCATAACCTTAAGTAAAAAGTACTATTTTTGTCTTCATAGCAAATAAAAATTTTCTTCACTGTAGATTAAGTCTGAAAGGTAATTTCAATCATTGATGTGTCGAGTGAATATAATTTTTTTCTTACAGGGAACGATTTCGATTGCGATTGCCATCTAGCTTGGATGTATAAACTACGTAATGAAGCAAAAAGTATTAAAGTAAGAACATCATTAGAAAATTTCCATTGTAAATATAATTCAGATCTTTCGCCTACTTCACATTTTACGTACTACGAGGGAATGGATACGAAAAATAATATAGATGACGATAAAGTAAAAGAGGATGCCGAAAACATTGAAGAGTTTCATGACGAAATCGATGAAAGTTACTTAGACGAACCCAAGAAAGTGAGAGGTGATAACGAAAGAACGTTATTACAAATTCCTGTGGAATTATTGCCTTGTCCCGCCGAGGTTAAGAGCGTAACTGATAGGACCTACACTTACCCGTCTCAAAACGAAGCGAAGGATTATAGGAATCTCATAACAACATCGTCTATTTCGTCGATCGGCATAAATATTTCAGTTTTCCTTCTATCATTACTTTTATTGTTAGGGTAAGGATAAGTAATAATAAATATACTTTCCTATATTTGTTACATTTTCACGTTAAGTTTGTGATTCTTTCTGGATTCAATTGATCTTATTTGGTGTATCGTAATGCGTTCCAATGATTGCTTGTAATTTTATTTTTATGGTAAATTGAATTTTGTTCAATATAAAAGCCAGTTTCTATAATAGTCAATGCCTTCTTAGCTTTTAAATAGGCTGTCATTTGCGTTAACCGCATTATTATTGAACAGATTAAAAAGAAGAGAAGGTTTGTGCTCTTTTATGCTAGAAATTTCAGATTCAACTGAATGTATATATTTAAAACAACTTATAATATGCTATTTATATCTTTTGTAAATATAAATTAAGAGATTTTGTAAAGAAATGTGATATAATTGTAAGGAATTTGTTTCAGTGACATTGATTTTATTTTTATTAAACATTTAAATTTTTATCGTTCTTGTTATGAAAGTATTTTATTAGTCTTGTAAATACTAATTTTATTAGTGTGAGAATGTTTAAAAAATATTGTAAATAAATGTGTCACGAAATTATGTTTAAGAGTCATATCTGTGTACGCTGTCTTATAGTCTAGAATTTTCAGGGTTATATTTACAATCCATATTTACTTTTATTTTTAGTCTATATTTATATTTCATAATTGAAATAACTTTGTTTTTCACAAAAATTTCATAAATTCAGTCAACAAATTTGTGTTCTAACCTGACCCTTACAGAATTAAGGGGACCAAATTAAAGGACAAACTATAGCAGTTAGTGATGATAATGACAGACGTGTGACCTCGTTTAGGGAAAGCAATTTTAACTGAAAGGACCCCGACGTTTAGAGATTTAATCTAAAATAACAAAATATTTGGCAGAGCGAACTGAGCTGTCGTAACTCTGCTGATTTTATTTGCTATTTGACCTCGTGATGGAAAAAATAAAACTTTTCACACTACAGTTGGACAATTTACTTTGTTTTACTGTATACGTAAGTAAAGACGTTGATTGCTTATTTTGAATTTTAGGCGCAACAAAATATATTTTTGTTGCATTTTTTATTTATGTAACAGAATATTTCAATAAGTTGTTTTTAAATACACTTAAAAGATGCTATTTCAGTCATTGTTGGAACTTTATTTTATTTTTAGATGAGGTGTGAACATATGAATAATTTAAGCGTCAATTATAAATGAATAAAGTTACAAAAAGAATTCGATAGAGCAATTTCGATCTGCAAAAACAATCACAAAATGTTCAATACTAATTAAACTTGAATTTTAATTAATGCTTCTGTGCTTGCAATAATTTTAGAATAAATTTTCCATCAGTGAATGCACAATTGCTTTTTCATTTGAAGTCCTCTTCGCTCGGTTATTTTCAACTTATTCATGAACATTTTCGAATTTCATGTTTTGTATGTTTATAATTCGCTATTTTGATTCAGTTTCAATCCATCTTCAAAAACAATTTTTTTTTTTATAAAAGAAAATAAGTTTATAAAATCCTATGTAAGCTGAGTTCTATTCAAAATTAACTGTGGAATGTTACAAAAAAGCAAATCATAATGTTGGTATGATTGATATTAATTGTGCCAATAATTTCTTCTTACTTCATGAAAAGACTTTGTTTATATTAAAAATATATCTAATTTAAGAGTTATTTTTAACTTATCATTAAAATAAAATTTAGTGTCAATAAAATAAAATTTAGTGTCAAACGCTTAAGTATTTTTATGACATTCTTAATAGATGTGTATGATTATACATTGATACTTGATTATAGGTGACATTTCGGCCATACGATTGACATATTTATTGTTTATCTAATCCAGCG
>JAOSYY010000016.1:4894968-4910475 GCA_025727935.1 Hebomoia glaucippe
ACATAATGTTGTGAATTAATTACGCGACGGTGAGTTTTTAAAGAAACTTATGTAATTCTTTCTAAAAAATTTCTTCCATTTTATTATTATTTAATTTATTTTAAACATCCTGATCCAAGATGAAGAAACTAAAAAAATTACCACAACAGTATGTTCCGATTTTCAGTTAGATAATGAAAGTCTAGTTTGTGTCAGTGGTGAAGATTTTTATGTCATATTTACATTTCATACAAGGTTTTTATATACATTGTCATTAGTTAATTAACAGATGAAAGACACACAGTTTTCACTATTACTAATATTTTTACTTAATGTATTTTCGTTTAAAACACGCCATTTAATCTTGTTTGATTTCTCAATTATAATGGTACTTCAATCCAAGGATTTCTCATACATATGATAAGCGCTATCTCACGTTATCCGGCGGAGGCTCGTCGACTATTATGTAATGCCCTAATGTGATTAGCGCCTAATCCACATTCATTTGATGAAAACCTTACGTAATCAGTAAAATCATGAGATTTCACATACATGTTACGTGGATTGGGTTCTCGTGAAAATACTTCCAATTATTTCTTTACGTCTCTTTCCATAACCGTCCAACTAACTTTCCATAACGTCGTAACTTTCCATATATTGCCGTTGAAATGTAAACTAATTTATTATTATTTTTATAAAGTCTGAAGAAGTAGTTTTACAACTCTGCGTTTTATTTTCAATTTAAACATTATTCGCAGAATATTTTTTGTATAACTAAGATCAAGGTATGTTTAGAAACTTTCTTACTTATAATATATCTATGATAAGATTGTTTTTATGTCATTAGATGTTACAGTGGATGATAATCCATTGTATTATACAGTGAAAAAAATAGATTTATGATTAACGTTTGAAAATTCATGGACTGAATAACTTCGAAACTATTCTAACTAGCTGTCAATGATGATTCGTTATCCCGACAAAATTTTAATACTCTATTCTCGCGTAATTTTCATGAAAGCTAAAATTCGTAATAAACAAACTTTATCGTCTGATGAGAAATCCAACACGCCTCTCTTAGATTCGACGTAGTTTAGTTACCGCTACAGCGACAATACTATCAACAAGAAATATTAACTAAATCACTTTATATATAAATAACAAAGATTGCGAGTAAACAATAACATAAAGCTATTTATAAATTCGTTAAAAAGAATTATATAACATTAGTTCAATTATTGTCTTACAATACGCATTGATGGTTCAGTGAGCAAGAGGATGTCCTGTTTCTAATTCCGAGAATATAAGGCAAATAAAATTTGGTGTGAGCATAATAACTCCCCCGTATATACTAAAGCATAAAATAATTTACTTCTTTACACAATAATATTTACATAATTGGTAAGGAATTTGTATATGGAAGTACAAATTTATTTTATTTTATCGTAGTTCGCAAAAATCTCACATTCGCCTTATTCCCTCTTCTTCCATCAATCGCTATATGATCATCAATCGGATTTAGTTAGAACTTTAACCTAATGCTAACGTCGTAATCATTGTTAAATAAAATATTGAAGTGCAAGGGCGTTCAATGTAATATTCAGTAATAGCGGGCTCCCCAGCGAACCGTTTGGTTAATGCTATTTTCTGTCCCTATCTAACTAATGGTTAAGCAGATATGCTGCAGTTAAAATATGTTAGCATAGTCAATTTGTAACAGCATATTTTTAAAATACAAAAAGCTTCTTTTGAAGTTTAATGGGCTGATTGAAATGTTCAATGAATATTTATGTCAAACGTACCTAGTATAAATTTAATAACGTTTAAGCAAAAATGCACATAAACATCACATATTTAAAAAGAATAATTTAATACGCGTGTAATAAAAATTGGACCAATTTTTATTAAGATTAATTTATATTTTTATATACTATAGGAAGACGCAGTTCGCCTACAGTAAGCGATTTATCCTTTACTATGGGCGAATTTCTGTGGGCCATAGACCAGGAGATCTAGAAGACGCGTTGACTAAAGGCCTTAGCCATATTTCATAATTTGTTATTTATTTTACTCATCGTCATATCGAAATTCAACTTTCTAGGTAAAACGTATTTCATAATGGGAATGCCAATAAATTATTTAGTATCTTGGAACTGACATGGGTTGAACTACAAAATACAGTGTTAGTGATTATACTTTGTTTTCAACTAAATATTTTCCATATAAAAGCATATAAATTGAGTGCGCACGACCAAAGGTGCAATAAATGACAGTTTCTAGAAGGATTTTAGTTATAATCTTCCCGTATAATATTACTTAGCAACAATATAAAATCTAATCACAGATAATACATATTAGTTTTACGATATGGATAGTGTAAGGTTGCCAAATTATATCTGTGTTCTGGGATAAACATTATAAAAGTCAACGATAAATCTCACGACAAAAATAGTTTGCAAATAAAACATTTGTACATATTAGCTTATATTTAAGTAATTTCGAAACAAACTGATGTTCGCGACATCACTTGCGTACAAGATTTATTTCTTTCCATTACATGTCCATCTCATTCAGCTAACAAATACGGTAGATTTTCATAGGTTTAGTATTCAATATGACTACAAATACAAAGGGTAATTAAAGTTATAGCTTCGTCAGGGATACTTTTTCACAACTGTAATATATGACAAAAGTCAAAACAAAGATATGAATTTAAACTTAGAGCTTAGAATAACTTTAAGCAATAAAATTTAACGAAAAGTGTAACATTTACATATTGTTATAAATGAATCTGTAACTACTTATAATGTGCACTCATCAGCTATAAAATTATTAAGAGTCAAAGATGTGATTCGATTACTAACATTTTTAGAAAAATCTTTATAAATTATTTATGTATGGCAACCCCCATGAACATACTGTAAAGTATTGCGTGTACTGGACTGAAATATTTGTAATCGAATGTTTAATAATATCGTCTGACATCAATCAGTAAGTAACATAAATATCAAAGAGTAAATTATAACTTTTACAAAATATGTAGGAAACACCAGATGTCAAAAAAATTATTATTTAATTACAATAAAATAATAACAATAAAAAACAATTATTATTAAATCATTTTATACACAATATCAAACAGTTCCACGAACATTAATATATATATAAGGCTATTTCAATTAGCAAAAGAAACCACAAACCTCTCTGTAATTAATTTTTCGGTTTCCACTTTATTATACCTTATAATACGGAGGTAACGTTATTGGATTTCTTAAATATTCACTGTTGTCGGAGGTAATAGAAGACGAAAAAATCAAATAAAATTACTTGCGTTAACCGTTAATTTATGTTTGTAAATGAAAATCTGTCAAAGGATACATGTTTTTACATGTTTTGACAAAATTCCTGTCATTCAATGGAACTATGCCAATCACAACAGTTTAGTTCAACTATTAGGTTATTCTAACGTCGGTGAATAGCTTTGAAAAATTATGTACACAACTTTTAAATTTCAAAAAGACTAGATAGAAACTTGGCTAAATACACATTTTGCTTTATTAACTACAGCACGATTGTTTGACGGTTGTATGCAGTGTCAAACAGCTACTCAGTTGATATCAGAGTGGTAAACACGTTATACAGTGACATCGTTCAAGGTTTGTTTAAATATTTTTTTACATATAATTCAAACACGCTTCTTTTAATATACTACTGAAAAAATACTTCATTGAAAATAATTTTAACATATTAAAAGGCAAATATTACTATTTCTATAACTGTTAGCCATTATTATTTAATATGTTTCAAATATCTAATAAAAAATTTCGAAGTTTCCTAATAAGTGACATGAAAATATAAATTTACTTTTTGAAAGTAATTTTATTTTGATACTAGCTGTCTTTCGCGTTCATGTCGATTTTGTTATATCCATAACTTCAAAGAACGTTGGTTTATTCTAATTATTCATTTTATGAAAAAAAGAAAACATAAAACGAAACGCGAAAAAACCATCGAGACCTTACGAAGCTTAGCCTCTACAAACAGACAGAAAAGTAAAAACACGTCTACAATAGTTTTTGCATAAAACAAAAAAAAAATTATGTGAAGCTCACGATAGTATAGTGAAAACCGCGTGAAATTGGTTATGCTGTTTCTGATTTTATCGTGTATTAAGGCATACACTAACAGAAAAAATCTAAAAATCGTTATTATGTGTTCTATTGTGTTAATAAAATCCCCCTGTAATCGGTTTTTCCTGAATATATTTTCAATGTATAGACATCGGCCAGTTATATTTTTATTATAATATAGATAGATAGATGATAGGAAAAAAGAAGTTAAATGTTAACATAATATTCGTACAATACATAGGCATACTCGTAAGTGATTGATGGAATTTTGACGTTTGGCGTATTTTTTAGAAAGTGAAATTGATGATAAATATTAAGGTTTATAACCAAATAAAACGTTAACTGCAACATATTTCAACACAAGAATTAAGATTTTCTAAGCAATATTCAAAGAACAGCATTAATTACGTAAGAGTTGAAATACTTCATAAATATTTGCTGTGTTGACAAATGGTTTTTACTTTGAGCATTTGAAAATTTATTGGTTTAAACGCGGCGTGCTCACAAATTCAATAGTTAAAAAATGGAAAGCATATTTCTCTAATATGGACAAAATGTGCCACAAACTTAGCACAAATCATTGCTTACTACAATAATTTCAAGATCAATAATATAATAACCGTTTTCTTGATTGTTCGTTTAAAATTAATTTCACCACTGTTAAATTACTGTTATTATGTACTTCCTACTTAACATTCCACCAATTAAACGGTACTTTCAGGAAAGTAATTTAACAGACCCTGTTAAATGTTTAAATCGAGAGTAAAATTACGCTTTTCGTTAAAAATACTTTTTCGTTATTTACGTCTATATGTAATAATTTTCGTGTTTTAATAGTGTTAGACTATCTTTTGAATTAAAAGTCCAAGTTATAAATCTACTGGAAATATAATCCTAACGAAAATACTTTGGATTCGCTATAATATAAATATCTATCAAATTCCCACAAAATAAAAATTATTATCAAAATATACGTAGACATGTGTTTAGGACTATGTGACAGCATTATAATCAGATAAAACCAAAAATTTTATGTAGATATATTTAACATCGTCTGGTAATTGTATTTCTCATTTTCGTCATTAGCAAATTGCACTTGAGGCTACTATTCAACGTCTAGCTTTGTATTACTTATTAGTATTGCTCGGAAGTGTCCATGGGCTACAGGAATCGCGTAGTATAGCCGAACTGTATACTCGCTTTCTATCGTATCAAAAAAATATATAATTACATTGAAAAAATACACCTATTACATTTCACAATTTTCTGCATCAGTAAAACGATACATTTTCCATTCTTCGTATCAAAGCGTGAGTTTCGAATTCCAAACTCCCGTGAATGATTGATGAACAGGGAGTAAGGTGAAAATAACATGTCATAACATGTCGGCATCGAGGTATCTGCCACTTTATTTCCTGTAAAATATAAAAAGGTACCTATTTACCCGCTGAGTATGGCATTTTATGGTTTTAACGACTCGTGCCGTGAATTTTGAAGAGATGAGTATTTGACTTTGAGTAATTGACGTTTATACGTGTCTTATGAGAATGAAATATATGTCTAACATAATAAAAGAAAGTTCATCCTTCATTTAAAGCGGTTTATAATGTCTCTTTTTACAGGTTTTGAATAAGACACAATATTGGTATTGTCAAAAGTATGAAGGCTATTATTCCAATTATAACGACTTTCATCAATAATTCATTCCAAGATAAATTACTAAACTAAAATCTAAGAACAAGTTGCTTGACTATATACTATGTTTATAACTTTCTGCTTAAGTTTATGTGATACATGTCAGTGTTTCACAGATTATATTTCTCCTTGGCAAAAATTATTTTACTGTTAATTGACGTATTGTATCTGTTGAAACATCCTAGGCGGCATTGAACTACTGATAGTCAATGATATTGAGTAAATTGATGGACAATATAAATTACAAACAACAAACTACGTCATCAATCAAGCGTTAGAATGCAACTCTGACGTCATGTTAAATTGGAGAAGTAACAAAGTGCAAAATCAGGAGATGTCTTGACTAGATTGGATTCCCAACGCGGACGTGTCGGGGCCTTGTCGTGTTCACATTTCACGAGAACATTGTCGCCACTTTAATGCTTACAAGGAAATTTAAACAAAACATCGTTTGCATAACAGAAATGGTATAAGTTCTTGAAATCATAAAATAAACTTATTAATGTTGTTTGTTTACATTTTCAATACTAAGGTTTACAGTTAAGTAAGGTTAAAATAAAATTCAATATTTTTCTTATAATCTTTTGTAATATATACATCAGTCTTTTACATTTTGATACAGATCTTATTCAATAACATAAGAGTTATAGAATTGTGCTCGCCTTGATGCCCCACTTAAAGAATTCACCTAAAATACCTGCCAAATTGAAAGTTCTCTTCTTTGGCCAATAACCCAAAACACGAAAAAATAAAAACTATGAATGGAACAACGATAAAAATTTAAGTTATTTTCCTATCAGATTATCCGCAGGGATTTGTAATTCAATTACTTGCGGCTCGTAGGAAAAATGCAATGGATTAGGTATTAAGCTATGGAAAATTGTATAAAAAAAATGTAGCAATTTCAATACATACATTTAATTTTTTGTTACAAAAAGTTTTAAATCTTTAATTTGAATATGTTTTAATTAAAATCTACTGATATATCTAGCTAACGTCGATTTATAAAGGAGTACGTATTAAACAAGATATTGTAGAATTAATTAATCATATTTCGTTGCATAAGAACTGTATGTGAGTTATGAATATATGTTTAAAACTTTGTTAAATAAATATGAGACTTTATCTGGGCATCTTTTATGACAAGACTGTTTATTAAATGTATTCTAAACGTAAATACTCATTGACTCAAACTTTCTAATGAAGCTATCAGTGTCAATTTGTAAAACGTCATTTGGATGCTGCTTAAATTTTACTAAACAAGAAATATAATCAAGAGCCTCGATATAAAATCAGGAAATTGCTTAAACGGGACCGCAAAAAGTTTTTCGAAGCGGTATTGGTCACTCTCTATTAGTACGTAACTGCCGATGTATTAACTAACTTTCATAATGAACTAAACGAATTCAAAGTTTTGCTCGTTTTCGGCCGAAGTTTAAATAAATCATGCAGTTTGAAAGCTATTTTTCTAGTTAATTTATTTAAGCGACTACTACGAATATATAATTTTCGATTCGATCAATTTTACATAATATCGATGGTCATTATTCAATTGGCTGCACGCGAACGAATTTTTATTCTTACAAAAAAATTATTAGTTCTAGCCAGTGAAACGCTTGTTTCTAAACGTATTACCTGTTAAGTGAAAAACTTTCATTTGTTTCCAGCGCGTGTTATTGTACTTAATCTAGTTCTCCTCCTATTACATCATTATATTTATTTATAAGGCATAAATAACTAATTAAAGTACTATATGTAATAATTTTACGATATAAACTGGGTTATTTTAATTACATCGGTCAAATATGAAACACTGAACGATTCACATGAATGATTTATCTTAATGCCTTAACTGCAAGTTGTCGGAGAAAGAAAATATACTAAACAATAATTTTTCCTTAGTTCCAGAGTAACCTCTCACGATGGTCCATAAATTGTCCAATATGAAGTATACGCCGCTTTTGGTGTTTCAAGTACTTCTAATGATACTTTACTTTATATTCGTAAAATATGGAGGCGATAACGATCACGATATACGAGGTAAGAATAATCTTAATTTCAGTCCTTCATTCATTTATAATTTACAAATGATGACTAAGTCCTAAAAATTAAAATATACCTATTTGTAACGTTAAGTAGGTTGTTGAAATCCATTTATTCGCGTATTCGAGTTACTACTCCGAATCACAATAATTAATCGAGGTGTACACAGATCATATGTAATTACAGAAATACACATCTTGCATACTAGTTTATGCCAGCGGCTTCACTCCCGCTCATGTCGATTTTGTGACCCACTTTTAGTTATATATCATATTACTTTTGAGTATTTTTTTGTAAATCTGCTACTGATTTATTATTAGTATAAAAGAACGAAAGGAAATATATTTAATCGTGGATAAATCTCGTTGAGAACTTTCCGAGATTAATTAGGCTCTAGACACAGGCAGACAGACAATTGCATAAATTTATTGAATGTTTCAATTAGTTACGCGATTTTTCCTGGTTTATTGTGTATATGGAATTAAAATACACATTTTCGTTAATATGCAATCGATGCAATACCAGCCTTTGCTGAACTCAATTCTTCATTATCATACTTAATATAAATATTTATTCATAATATATAATTATGGGCCACAATATATTGTTGATCAACTTTCAGCTTGAACAATAATTTTATAGCGTTTTGTCGGACGCTTATTCAACTCGATTCTTATAATGTCTATAACATTTTTATTTCTAAACCCATTGAAATAAAATAAACACAAACTATTAAATTACACTTACTACAATACATTAGTGAAGCTCTCATTTAAATTAGTTCAATTATTTCAATTACAAGAATTATAAAAATTGTTATTTGGTGTATTAAAGTCCCCCAATAATAGTTTTTCTCAAATATCTTCAATGAGCAGTCTTCAATCAATTCGATTTTTATTATATTATAGATAGAAGATACCATTACCAATTTGCATTTGCCATAGGTGGTAAAAAGTTTTTGTCTTGTTCTATGCCATAACTCAAGTTAGTTAATATGGAAATTATGAAACCTGTTAAATTTTCGTTATTGCAACACTGTTTAACACCAATATTTCATTTGAACGAATCTTTTATAAGCACAGATACGGATGTAGTGCACTTTCGAAATATAATGGATGAGAAACCACATATAGGTTTATTTACATATATGAAGGATAAGAGTACAAGAACCAATTGAATGGTTGAAGTACTTTTTATAAATTAAGCTATAATGTGGCATCTTCGAAATTTCATTTGTGTTTTTTTTATTTTTTATTTACCTGTATATGTACCGATGACAAGGACCTTTAAATTCAGCGATATGCTTATTGCGTTTAGTGCCAGATAACCTAGGTTGCGATTCGTAAAAAAAATGTTTCTATCGAACAAACCACATACATTTCATATTTTATGTGTTGGTATATAAATAAAAAGTGGAAACGGAGAAATAAGTCTGTTACAAACAAAACAATTCTTTGATTTAAAAATTTAAATCGATTTCTTGTACATTATAAATCTTTCAAAGGACGTAAACCTCATTTATAAGCTCAGGAGTTTATTTTCCCGAACATGTGTTAGCGTCATTGAAATGGGATTCTGATTTGTGACCTAAATTCTATGCAAAGCTTGTCATCGCTAAAAGTGCTTCGCTCCTTGCCTTGAAGCATTTCAATTAAACTCCTGCATTATTATTTTATATGAGAAAATAATGACAGCATATTATTTTGCGGGGCAATTATATGAGAATTTATTTTGTAAAAACACTATTTATACTAGATCGTTGACTGCTTTAATCATTTAAATTTTTTATGGCTTTATCGACAAATAAAGATGAGGTTCACTGGTAGGTGATGTCTTAGTCAACTATGATATCTTAGTCATCTTAGTCACTAAAGAAACCGCGTCATACTGTTAGTTAATGTATAATTTCGTCTTAATTCTACCTTTATATAACTTACTTATTTACAGAGCTTTTTATCTCGAAAGTTCAAATAAATCCAGCGAGCCTTTTTTTCAGTTTCTAAATCAAGCAAACTGATATTAATATATGATACACGTTTCTATAATCATGTACGCTTAAAACTAAGAAGCAAGTAACATACAATTAGGGTTTGTCTATTTATCTAGTCTATTATATACCTATCCGCTCAGCTCATTAAGGAAACCACTCTGCCTGGTTGAATCAATCATTCCGAGTCTCAACTCATATAGTCCGTGAGAACGAATGATTTACCAACCAATCTCGCACTTAACTCTATAGTTTATACTATAAGATCTTGTTTAGTAAAAAACTAAAGATAAGTTGTTATATTTATATACGATAAGTGATATTAATTGATGATTTGTTTAACCTTTTTATTTATATATATTACGTACGTCTATGTAGAATCAATGTAGTTCATTTATGTTGTGAAGAAGATACTATCTATATTTTGTATATTATCTCGAGCTTGAGAGATAGTTAAGCACTAATACAGATTTTAACGCCCTTGAGATTTTACTGTACGCATAGGAAATACATTAGTTACATGGTTAATGATAAGGCTGTTTCGACGTATAATAGTTCCAGACAGGCTGCTACCCAAACGAATAGAGTTACTTTAAAATATATAGAATATTTCCTTTATTCAGTAAAAAATGCGGCTTTATAGACAATATTAACGAAAGATTTTTGGTAATTTTCTATACATAAATTTACGCTATGAAATTTGAAATATTTAGAACCTATTAATCTTGATTTAAGTTTTAACACATTCACGCGTCTTGTTTCATATTAATGACAAAGAATTTGAAGTTCAAATTAATAGTCTCCTAATTGTTTCGACCTTAACTCGTTAAAACATCTTAATTATCAACACGGCTATATTTTATGTTTGAGATCATAATGTAATTTGATATGTCAATTATATTGAAACTATGTATATGCGATATAGAAGCTTTGAATATATTTCATTTTAAGAACATTTGGCGTAGAATTGTTTTTATGTAGTTATATAGGATGCTAATTTATTGATGTTAATTGTACGAAATAAAATAAAGAATAAACGGTGTCAGCGGAGTATGACATAATCGTAGCAGGCGAAAAACCGTAGCTTCTACAAACCGTTACAGAAAAGAGGCTTATGTTTTTATTTACGAAATAAAGTTCATAAAAATTCATTTTACAATTTTTAATCACATATCAGTAATAAACCTATCACTATTAGATAATATATCTTAAACGAGACTGTCTTTTGATATTAAGGTAAGTTGGCGGAAAATTTGTAGTTTTAAATTTGCAATACTTTAAACTATCGCCATTTTATTGGGCTAAATGAAAAACATTGTTTATGTGGCGAAATTTAAACAGATGGTGGAGATGTCCACAATTTATTTATTCTATTAATTTAGATATGTTACGTATAGTTATAATAGTATATCTATTCTAACTATACGTGTCATGGTGAACAGCTTTAGGAAGCCACCTCAACGTAGGTAACATAATACAAATTACTTCAAGATTCCCATTGTTACCGTTATCTGCCAGCTTAGTGAGAACAATCTTCCCTTATTACGAGTATCCGGTCCATTGAATAGGGTTACCACGAGTGTGATTGAAAACTGCCTTTTTTCGTAAAAAAAGTCACGATTTTTAGAACTAGGATATATTATAATTGAACTTTATATTTGCATTAACGTAATTTTTATTCATAATTATTTGCCAATGTTGTCTTTCCAGTATTTTACTTTTTTATAATATTTACAGTTAAAGAAACTTAATTGCTGACATAATTTAAAAATATAAATCGGTGGTATAGTTAATTCAGTGAAATGACATTTTGTGCGTCATTTCGACATACCAGTTATTAAGTTAAAGCAAAATATATTAAAATACAATATTATAGTATTGTGATATACGTGGTTTAGTATAACGAAATGGCAGCAATATAATAAAAGTTCATATTTTGAAAATATATAGTAGCTTGAAGTAAAAACCAATTTCATCGTAAACGATATAAAATCAAAGCAATCCAAAGTCGTAAATAGAAATCCTACTAAATCGTAAAACAGGGTACCATCTGGTAACCCTACGTATAAGGTAATTTGATCAGCAGACGTTATTAAGGAATGATCGAAGATCGGACGGGTCGAGTCATGTGAAACCGAATTAATCGCCGATGATTTTGAATTAAGGGATCAAGTACTTACAATACTCCAATAGATTTTACAGGACACTACACTTGAATTTGAGGGTAGTTTTGTCCTTTTCATGTTTTATACTAACGGAAGAATAATCGAAATATGTAGTAAGATCGACTCATTATAAATAATATTCATTTTAAAGCAAAACAGTTAAGTTAAAACAAAACCTTAAGGGTTGATTATCAGCACAATTATCATTCTGTGAGAATTAATGAATGAGAGAAGACAAAAACATACAAAGTAAATATTTCTTTTATAAATAAATATATGAAGGATGCAGATACTGTATTATTACTTGTAGTCTACATGTTTTACAAACACTGTATTCAAAGGTAAGTTCTATAATATTCAGTTATGAAAATATTATTTTTCACTACCCGTGATCTTCATTCTTACTGTACATTTGTCTGACAAATTGTGATTTTATAGTGTGACGATGAGCAGTCTATTTTAATAGAATATAACATACATTTAAATTACCTGATAAACATTGCGGTGATAACATCAAGTATTTAAATATAAAGTGTGGCCTAAATTTCATTTAAATGAAGCTTCGCTTGCCCTTTATGAAGCATTGAAAAGCATTTTTTGCTAGCGAATAAAATCGTGATCGAGCGTTTATTAATCTTTATTCACCATATCATCATCGCTTTTTCTGTGATTATAAGAGCAGTATTCAAATACGACAAGAATACTAATGGTTTTTAATTTAATAATATAATTTATCTATACCTAGGTATATATACGAAAAGTTAACTTTTTATTGCGTATAATCGACAGGGGAGCTGAGGTTCTTTTAATGGTAGGTAAAAGTTTAACAAAGCGACATCATTATTAACTTAGAGATTGCTGGCAACATATCTATTATTACGTCAAGCATTCGAAAATTCATAGACTAAGATCGAAACGCGCTTTACACTATTTCACAATCTTTCCGTTTATGAAGTATATACTTATAGCAATCAATCAAATATGTCCTATACGGAACTTATAGTTATAAGAAAATCTTTCCACTACATTTAGGAACTACCTAGAATACATATCATGGTTCAAAATTCATCATATCTATTTCCATTTTTGTTAAATAAAACAGTAAACGTTTTAAAATATTGTGTTGGTAATTTGTAAAAAAAATAGCATTTAATGTTATACACTTTCTTTATATAATTCCGAATATTTCATGCTCTTCGTTTGAAAACATACTTGAATAAAAAATCACTAACGCCTTTTTTCATGTTTAATAGTAACATATTAAACGAATTAAATAATTTAAATCGATGTGCCGCTTTATAAAAAGTGAATAACCGTGTCTCCCAGAGAGACGTATGATAAATACACATTTGTATCTGTTTTGCTGACTACTTCGCGTAATATGTAAACTTTATTTTGACCGAACTTAAATACTTGTACGTTTTTAATTGTACACGAATGGCCATATCCTTGTAGAAATTTAACGTGCTTATACAATACTATTATATAATATATTAATAGAATTAGTTAATTTAATTTTTATAAGGTCATTAGGAGTTTTTATAACTGACTTCCAAACTATTGTTGTTATACGTATTTTTAGTATTTTTAGTACGTATATAATGATGGTAAATGTAAACCATATGGATTACCTTTGATATGCTGCAGTTATAATATTGCTAAGCAACTTTCAGAGTGAAATAAAGGCTTCCTATAATTTGTAAAATACTTTTTCACATAACATACCTCAAAGCGGTTCACGGTAATAAAAGGAAAACGCTCGTATAGGGATGCTTGATGGTACGTTTTCTCGTGAAATCATTTTTTACATCATACCCCGGAGGCACATTAACGAACATTGTATGATTTCGTTCGCAATTTTTCATTTAATATTTTTAGATATTCGCTGTTGAAAGATTCTTTATATATTTCCCATTCATTTATTTAGACTTCATTCATTTAGAATTAGATACCAACACTAAATAGATATATAGCGAATCGAGTAACAATTTCAATTTTATTAGTTTTTAATAAAAATAAGGAAAATATTTTTTTTAATTTTACAAATAACTTATATATTAAAAGTGTGTAATTGTCATATTATCTAAGTTAATTTACGATCATTCAAATTGTTGTAATGTAAAGATAATTATTATGATAATGAGAGAAAAGCTTCATATTTTTTAAACAGAATACTATTTTCTTTTGAATGCAGCGAAATTTTTAAAGTTAAGTATGAAATGTAACCACACGAGAGCTTATCAAGACAACATTTTTATAATGTAATTTGGAATTTGTCCAGATGTTCTACCAACACGTGATATTTACACTGTTCGGATGGTGCTACACGCTTCCATTCTCCACGATAAATTAGGATAGTGTATAGTTCCAAAAAACACGCTTAAGTTCTTCATTTCATTATCAGATCTCAGGATACCTAATTGTAATAACGTCTTTTGAACTGAATATGTGCCAAGTTCCATTTCGATACGATAATTAGAAATAGCAACTTAACTTAGCAACTTAATATAATTATTTAATTTTTGGCAATGAAAAATAAAAATGATAAAGCGTGTTCAAAATATTTAAAACTAACTAATATCGGTATAAGACAGCAAAAACTGTTTACCTATTATACTTACCTACTAAAATACTGATATAAAAATGTGTATTTAATTTTATGCGAGTACTATCCAGAAACGTACTTTAACTTAAAAAATGATAAAATCCTTATATTAGTTTTAATACAAGTTTTTATATTTTTATCTGTGAATCATTTTTTTTCAGGATTTGAAGATACACATGTGATGATATTCATTGGTTTCGGTTTCCTGATGACGTTTCTGAAGAAATATTGTTACAGTGCGTTGGGCTTCAACTGGTTCCTTGCCGCTCTAGTGATACAATGGGCACTTCTCTGTCAAAACTTCTACCACATGAAGGATAATACAATCTACGTTACCAAAAAAATACTATTAGGTAATGTTTATGCTAATTTTATTTTTAAATGGAATATGCTATATGAATAAAATATTTAGAGCCACATGTGATTCAATTTGCATCAAAAAAGTTTTAAAAGCAATGTTGCTTTTAAAAAATAAACACTCCAACTAAGCCTGTGAAAAATAGAGTAAGCGATATCAGTTAATACCACCAGTGATGAGCTTTTGACTTATTTTAGCGAAGTTTGTTAAACGTAACAGTTCAGTTTGCAATTAAGATTATAAACCACTAGGTTTGTCATTTGAATTATTTCAATTACATATTGGAATAGTTGAATCAACTCTAAAGAGTTTTATGAAATGTCGAAGTCAGATGTGATTTATCAATCTTCCTGAAACCTGGAATAGTTGACTAAACTCTAAAGAGTTTTATGAAATGTCAAAGTCAGATGTGATTTGTCAATCTTCCTGAAACCTGTACGGCACACCATTCGGATTGTCAGGATTAATAAATGGACATGTTACTCTCGTTAAAAAGTCTTTTAAATTTTGTTACAATTTTGTTCACAAAATAATTTCAATTGATT
>JAOSYY010000016.1:4914150-4924610 GCA_025727935.1 Hebomoia glaucippe
TTTTTTAGAGTTATTTACGCTTCATCATGTTTATAGAGCTAAATGAAATGATAATTTCATAAAAAATACTGAAAAAACAACCTGTAACTGAAATATACACACACACACACACATATATGTGTGTGTGTGTGTGTGTGTATGTGTGTGTGTGTGTGTTAAAATTAAATTTGTATATAATCTCTTAAAACCGTTTTACTGTTTAACATCAGGTTCAATTTTCCTCTGGATCTATTGGCCGTCGTTCAACTCGGCTCTTACTAATTCCAACGGCGAATATCAAAGAGCAGTTGTCAATACATATTTGTCCTTGGCAGCAGCTACGGTAAGTTATTTCGTATAACATATATACAAGTACGTCATAGATTGGAAGCTGTATGGATTACTTTAAGAGATTGATATCATCTGATAACCACCTTTTATGTTTTTCTTTTATACTTTAATTACAGAAATTAACTGTTCAATAACACAACGTATTTATATTTATCAGTAAACTCAATGGTTTGGCTATGGCAGAATTTCGAAAATTAATCAATTGTGAAATTCAATCGTTTTTCTGTTTCTGTATTTTCATATAAAATTTTAATACATAATATCCATAAATAATAAATATAACGTTTATGTAAAATAATATATTTTTAATTTAATTCTATGAATTTACCCAAAAAAGTATGATAGATAACTAGAACTAGTCGATAAATTCGACACGCACGAGCGTGAAGGCTCCGGCGGATTCTAGTATTAATAATAAACAAAACTTAAAGAAACGACTGTTGCAAATTAAGTACAAAAATGCCGTTGGTGAAGGTTGCTTGAATAACTACATTTTATATTCTTTTCAATCTTTTTTGATTAGATACAAAAAAGGTAACATAACTGGGTAAGATTTTCTTGAACATTTTCATTAAGAAATTGTGAGTTACTCTGTGCAAATATTTTAATGTACACAGTTTTATGTTACCTCATATAAAAGCTTTCTAAACTAAGTTCTGCTTTATATTGAATAGAGATATTTTATTATAGTAAAACTACAATAAAGAGATAAACTTTGATATTTTACGTATGCATAGTATATAGCCATACATGTAAAACAGTGAAAACGAAATAATATTTTCTTTTAATACATGTCAAGGTACCTTATATTATTACAAAAATATAAAGGTTACTTATTATAGAAAAAAAAATCATAAAATCTATTTCTTTTTGCTCCCGCTTATTAAATTTAAAATCCGAAACGGATGGACTAATTTTGACAGGACTTTTATTGACTAATAACTTATGTTATAAGAAGTTACTTAAAGTCTTTTTATTTCATTAACTCTACTTCAATCTTGCAGTATATAATATAACAAGTAATGATTTATCGCCACCATGCTTGATGATATTTTCAACGTTGTGAAATGCATTATATTACTTTATATAACAAATAACAGGTAACCACATTTGTTCTATCATCATTGGTGAGCCACCACCAGGGCAAATTGGATATGGTTCATGTACAGAACTCGACTTTAGCCGGAGGTGTGGCCGTTGGTTCTGTATGCAATATGCATATTACTGCTGGAGGAGCCATCGCAATTGGAATTGGTGCTGGGTTGTTAAGTGTGATTGGTTACCGATATTTAACAGTAAGTAAAACTTTACAGACATGACATATTTAAAATAAAGATTTACCAGTAGAAAAGAAACAAAAGAAGATTACCTAATCTGCCATGTTATGAAAAAAATAACCTTTTTGATAGGCGTCGTTAGAAGTAAAGATTGGCTCGATTTATATAAATAGCTCTGATAAAAGATATGAATTATTTAATCTTTGATTGTTGATCTACATATTTGTACTTCACACATTCATATACCGGGACCAAACTGCCATTTTGGACTTTCTACGATCTATGATTTTATTGTTATCTGACCGAAATTTCGACGTACCTTCACGCTCAATACATGAAAAGAATCGATGTATGAATATCGCAATTTTAGGACACACATATAATAGAAATTAGTAAAGTCTGTCATAAATAGAGTCCGTGACTATTCCGTCCTTGGTATATTGTAGCTAGTGTAAGATAAGCGAGTCCAACACTTTTTCTAAGGAGTTCCTTATATTCTTCATTAAATTGAGTTTTCCTGCTCAAAGCCAATACTAACGCGTGTCGGAATTTCCGACACATGTGGTGTCCACAACCTTCATGGAATGCCAGGTGTTTACTCCGGTATCCTGACGGTTCTTTTCGCTGCCCTAGCCACTAAGGAAGAATATGGAGTTGAATTAACTGGTGTTTTTGACGCTATGAAGGAGGTATGTTAAAATTCATATTTTTAATTTCAATAATGGCATTTACCAATTGCGAAACATTGTCAGTATCTTGTGCAAAGAAGAATATATACATTTATATCAGCTTATCATTTTCTCGCTTCTTAAGCATTTTCCTTGATTTTTTATATTGACGACTTTTATCTTTATACAAGTGTTTGGGTACTGCTCCCGAAAACAAAACCGGTGATAGTACTTATGACACCTATGGTGAAGCGACAGAATAAAATTCGATCCTGACTAAAAAAATCATATATTTAAAACATTTTAGTAGCGTTATTTCGCTCCATCATGTTATTCCAGCTGCTTTTGCTTCATTGCTGGTGCCTTTTTTAAATAAATTAATGTATTTTTTATGAAACTATCGTTTCATTTAGCTGCGCTTACAAGATGGAGTGTGAATAATACTAATAAAAGATGTTAACAATATGTCTTTTTTTAGTCAAGATCGATGTTTTTTCAGTCCCTTCATCCAAAGTGTCATTAGTACTATCACACGTCTTCGTTTTCGAGACTAGTCCCCAAACACCTGTATATTGTTCCTCCCTTCGACCTTCGAATAAACCTTCATTAAACACAAATTACAAAAGTATAAATTAAGTGCTTTTATATACCCTTGTATTTTGTATGTCACATTACCCAAAATTGTATGTGATGATAACTTATTTAGAAGATACAGTTGTCAGAAAGTCTGAATTCACATTTGGATGTGATAGGTACCCGCGTGAAAACTTCTTACCACCTCATTGTAGATCTTACTATGCTCCTTTATCACTGTGTAGAGGGATTCTCTTTTGGCATATTTTATCTGGCAAAATTTTGAGACATTTTTTTCTGTCATCTCTATGAAGTTAATTAAAAATAATTATTAAATAGTATATATGTCCATAAGATCCAGAAACGAAATATAGAAGACAAGAGATAAAAATACTTCGATTGGGCAGGGCAAAGGATTTTCGTAATTACTTTTAAAAATTTAATTCACTTTTAAGTATGTATATATTTGATTTTCAATTTTTAAAATATTCCAGGATGGTATGGCGAGAACCGCAGGCAGCCAAGCCCTTAACCAATTTCTCTCCTTAATTGTAACTCTGGTCGTGTCGATAGTGGCTGGAGCTATCACTGGTAGGTAAACTATACAATATTTGTATCTTTTATAAAAAATCTCGTTTCACGGCGTACCTAATTGAACTCCTCCGAAACGGCTCGACCGATTTTTATGAAATTTTAAATAAATATATAGTACGTCTGCGAACCGGACAACATCTATTTTCCATCCCTGAAGGGAGTCCACCGCAAATTTTTCATTTTTTATCATACTACATATAAAAATACAATACAACCCCACATTTTCACTCGTTCACAATCAACACATATATTTATGCGGCAAAACGAGGTTTGCTCGGTCCGCTAGTTATAAATACAATAAAAATTTAATACAATCGATAAGTGTATATGAAAGCATTAATGGGACCAGAGAAAGCGAAATGAGTTTGGCAGGCAAGTAGCATGCGGAAAAACACAATGTCGGTCCACCGCAAAGGGCAAATGCGCTAATGCCTACCTCTGTTAGATTTCCATATTTGAACTTTTGAGATGCGTTGTTTAATTTTACAGATTAGTCTTTTCAAACGAAAATACAAAAAAAATAATTCTATCTCCTTTTGTAAATATATTTACTTTATATATTTCTCTATGCTTTTGGGGGATTTTTCGAGCTTTATTAGAAAATAAGCCTATTTGTTTCTTTTTATTCACCAACACGAACTCCTAATGATTGGTTTGTAACTTTGTAGAATTTTTTATCAAGTGATCAGACATATATTACTATATCATAAATTGCAAGAGAACTAAAAATTATATTAACTGCAATAATGCCAATTGTAAAAGCCGACTAATTTAGATTAATATAACGGAACATTTAATTTTGGTTTTACTGAAAAGTTTGACTGTGGTTGTACATGTGTACTGTGGTCATTAGCATCGCCTTTACACAATTCCATTGTGCATTTTTTTACGCATACTTTGGACTATTCAAGGAACATTGTTTGAATGTGGTTAAAAACAACATCCTCTATTCCAAGAGTAACCAACGAAATTGTAATAATATGGTTTCTCAATTGCCGGGTGCTAAAGAATTCTTTTTTTTACCTATAATCATAATTATATTTAAAAAAATATTTATCTTTAATAAAACACGACTCTAGCCTCTTTCAAAAATCATTATCAAAGAAGTTATGATTATCGTATTACTTATAATTATTTGTTTTGTAGCAAAACTTATTTTAGGAATCTAACCTAATGTTAACGAAACGCACTTAACAGCGAGAATCAAAGGCAGTCTCAAATAAAAATATGAAATGGAATCTTGTAAATTTGAATTTAAATAAACTCAAAATTGAATTTGCGAAGAAATAATATTGAAATCGAAACGCATTTTAATATCAATCTTGATTTTACTATTTTTCAAAAACTATTAGACAAAGACCTGAGTAGGATAAACGCTGAGTACTTTTGTATACACTTAGTCAAGCTCTGTAAGTTGCAAAGTTTGGGACCTTGTAATTTTGAAATTTATATTATATTTACAACTGAAAAATATTACAAAGTTCTGTAAGGTCTTTATGAAAAACTAAAATTATATGAGCAACTTTTGCTAAGTTCCCAAAAAGTTTTTTTACAGTTTTTTTTCCTATAACCGTTTCTTGGATGGTCTTATTAAAAAAGTGAGAAAACAAAGATAGATCTGAAAAAAATTCGACCAAAAATTTCCTATAGTAATTGTGACATTTAAAGTTCGCGATCGTAGCTGTTGCACGAAAGCATGAAAAATACATATGTTACTTAAAATGTAGTCTCTGCAAACAAAGCTGCTTGCCTACATGGTTTACGTGAAAGCACGGTTTAGTATTATTTAACATATTATTAACATAAGCGAATAAACCAGCTAATTATAATCAGTTGTCTACAGGGAATTTTCGGATCATATTCTAAGCTTGTGAATCTTTTAAAATACAACCAAAATTAGTATAGATGTACCTAAAGTTTGTTAGTAATTAATAAACAGGTAAACAGAATTACAGATGTCCTATTAATAAAGTAGTTTAATATGAAATAAGTTAAAAAAATTTATATAATCTTTCAAAATTAGAAAAAGATAACAGTTTTATTAATTATTTCTCTTTAACTACGGTGTCTCTAGCGAACAAGGGTTACCATCTATCTTTTACCGTAAAAGTATAACACATAAACTTAACTTTCTCATTTGTAACATATATGTGTTAGTACGATACGATATTATGAAGGAACTATGCGTATTGCTGCTTATCACTGGAGTTTACGTGTTCTTAATGATAATTGCGTTTTTTTGGTAGTTACGATTTGAATTTCAAAAATTTTGGCTAAATTTATTTAAATCAGAATATATTAATAAGTAGTAAAAATCTTTAATCGTTATAAAATACCAATTCCGAACTACGTAATACTTGTAAATTTGATTACATTTTAATAATTGTTGAAACTGACTCCTAACGCTTTAGCATTTTGTGCGAAAATTTAGTAGTAGAACAGCTTAGCAATTTCAAAACAAGAACATATCACTAAGCTTTTCGTTTACAATAATTAAGTATTATCAACAAATCAAAAGTTCTAAAAAATGGTTATATATTTCCCGGTATCGAAACTGGATCCAATATTTCATTGTAATCGAAATGAACGTAGATAACTGCGAGAGACTTGTCGGCTACAGTTGGCAATTTCTGTTAAGGTTTAGTTAATTTGCAAGAACAATATCACTGGCGATAATAACTTGCTTTTGGCAATATATACCATAATATTAAAATATGAAAAACTTTATTATTGTTTTGTATCAATTTGATGTTAATTTCAAATGTATTTTCGAATTATTTTTTAACAATAACTGCTGTACCGTTAAAACAACCATGGCTGTGTGTTTTTAAAGTTTCTGTTTTAGTAATTCTTCTATGAATTTCTAAATCCATTTCGCTTGATCTGTTTAACTAATTAGTAAAATATTATTATAAACCGGCGAGCTCTACTGTTTTAACTTTATTGTTTGCGGAACGGGCCCCCACTATTTTATTCGCGGTAATTTGTTGTATATTATGATAATGATGACATATAAATTGCCTTTGTTAGCAGTGATAACCCCGTTAAAATTGAAATGGTAATTTTTGAAATTCAGCGTTACCAACAGATACATAGACAGACACACAAACGGATGACTGAAACTGTCAGTAAAACAGACAGAGAGGGAAACATTGTATATATTGTTTCTCGGTTTTAAATACCTCATAAACATTCATATGTAATAAGAAAATACAATTATTTTTACATTATAATTCCAATTTGATTTTTATATAGGTTTATGATGATGATCCAAAAACATATTATATAATATGTATGTGACCGACATAGTTCATAGCCTGTTGGTAACCTATTAGGCATGACCCTATTAAATAAATTCCAAACAATTGTACCCCTGAAACCTTCATGTCAACTATAACAGTCAGTACCAGGGAATGTTTCAATGTAAGCCAGCCAAAACGAATAACCTTATCTGACTACATTTTATTATTGACCTTTGAAGATCTACTTTGTTCGTTAGGCCTGATACGCAGGCCGGGAGTCACAATCGACGAAACAAAAGGCTCTAAGCGTGAACACCATCTATCTTCACCCTCTTTTATTATGTAAACCGCTTTTAGCCGCTCTCTTGTATAACACTGGAGTTATATCCTGTTAAATGGGGTTCAATTTATGAAAAAAACTTTATAATTTATGAATGTATGTTTTGGAAGCGCTCATATCAAGTTTGCTCGTGAAATAGATACTATAGTGCGAAGCTAATAATACTACATTAAATTAAAAAAAAAAAAAATTTGAAGACGATAATCGCCTATTTTTAGATTTATTATTTTAGAAAATGTACATAGTTATAACAGCTTAGTTGATGGTTTTGATACACAAATCTACATGAACTTATTTTTTAATACATTGAAGTAGAATTTTACATTTTATAGATTACGGTCTCTTTATATGTAGGTACAGTAATTGACGACTAGAAAACGAAATCCCAGAATGCTAAATGTACAAATAAAACGTTTGTAGATATATAAATATTAATTTTACTCCAGAGGTAATCGAATGTAGGATGAAAGAAAGAAATAAGTATAATGAACATCTATTTTTATAGGGTTTTTTTTTTAATTATTCTCAACTCTCCGAAATAATCTAAAACATCTGTTATGAGATTCTAACCACAATTTGAAGTATTTTGACAATTTGAAGGCATACAACCACGAAAATTTTAATCAAATTATTAATTAATTCTAATTTCTACGAGTTAATGGGACAAATATACCCTTATTAAATCTGAATATCACTAGAAACTGTTTAAGAATGAAGATCAAATTATTTTAAAGGACGACTTTAAGAATAGGTTCTCCTTATTAAGTAAACAAACTCTAATATTACATAATAAATTAGTCTAGAGAGCTTTTAGACAGTTAGTTAGCTTTTTAGACGTTATTGGAACTTTTAGAACAGAAAACGACGGAAGTTCTGTCTATATGTTTCTGTTAATGTATTTAAACAGATAATTGGCAAAGTAAGCGTTTTTTTAAACTCATCATTATAATTATGCCTAAATAATTCTTTATTAGGTAAGCTGCTGCCACACTTAATTTATTGGAAACGAAAAAAAAACGTACTTAAGTTAATCACGAAATTAGCTTGTTTTTAAATTTATTTTACACGATAAATATACCTTATTTGAGTATTCGAATTTATTTTAATAATATTGAGCTCTTTATTAAAAAATAACTAAAATTATTGTTATTATTATAACTGTTATAATTACAACAATTGTTTTTATTATATTAATGAATATCCCGTATGTATTTAAATATTATATAAGTAGTAGAAATGGTTAGCAATACATCGTTTGATTTGTCAGGAGTTAACGGAATAAGAACAGCCATTTTTTATGTTCAGAATCCTAGAATTTTATAAAACAAACTTGGTATACCTATCTTTGGTGTTTAATCTAAAACACATGAACCGCGATTGATGAAATAAAAAAATATATTGAAGATTTGTTACCGTAAAAAACTCAAAATGTTTATATAACTATACATGAAATGTTTACATACGTGGCGAGTTCGTAGTAGGTCGGTAGTAAAAAAAACTTATACAACACAATTGTAAGAATGTTTGTTGTTTCCAAAAATGAACTTGAATTATGTATCGAGTTAAGAATATTACTGTGAAATATCACACCGTTTTATTTCGCGAAATGTTTGTTTATTGAGCGCTGATCTGTTCAACAATGGGAACAATGTAAAAGGTACGTATTCGGATGAATGGGGTGGGTTAGTAAAATAATGTGCTATTAGTCTTATTTAAGTGTCCGAAGACTGAACAAAATGTTATTTATTATTTTAAGGTGTTAGGTACAGCAAGTTAATTCTATATTGATCTTTGATGGGGTATTTATAAATCCATATCATCCAAACTAGTTCCACCTTTACAACGAAAACACTTAAAAACATACGAAGTCCTGCATTCATATGATCGGGCGACAAACTGCGATTTCACGTAGGATGATTTACCATTTAGAGCCACTAGTTAGAGTATACCGAACTTTCAAATTCTAGAACTTAAAATAGTCGTTGAGTTTTGCGAAATATTCTAATTTTTTTATATTTTTAATTGGAAAGTACTTTCCATAATATATAAAAATGAAAGTAGACATTTCCAAGTTTGGTGTACCTAAATGTTGTGTATATAATGTGGAATATATATAACAGATAAATTTGACATTGAAGTTTGACCGCGCTAATTAATTAATTCGAATTGGAAACATTTTCAGTGTTGGGTATTCCATTTATCGAGATTAGCTATATAGCATCACGATATCACACATCGATTAATAGGACTCTGCTCCTATTAATCGATGAGAAATGTTAAAAAAACGGGAAAAGTTACGCTTTTTGAGAGCCTCCGTTGTCTGCGCTGCACAAACGATTAAAGTTATAGAGCAATCATGTATGACAGAATTGTTCCTCTTAAAAGCGCTAAAATGTTAACGCCAGAACATGATCTCTATTTTTAAGGTTAACTCTTAAATTTGTACCTACATCTTTAACAAATTCTGTCTAGTTAAAGAAAGTGAAATTGATCTCTGAAATTGGAACGATTCAGTCTCTGATGAGTGGAATTAACATTACTTAAAATATGCACACAACACACTTTTTTACACAACAAAACCTAGTTCATTACATATTAAAGAAATCTCATACAAAACTTTTCACGTATCCCGCCCTAATCCGACTGCTTTATCTAAGGGAATTCGGAGCCTGCCATTTATTTGAACATCAATACCATTCAATCCGATTGAGAATCTCTCTTACGTAACTCTTGATGATAATACTAAATGAAGGGATCAAATCGAAAATCAATGTCAGAAGATTCTCATAATAAATCGAGTAAAATATACTTCTATTCTAATATTATAAAGCTGACGAGTTTGCTTCTTGTTTGTTTGAACGCGCTAATTTCAGGAATTTGAATAATTCTTACAGTTTTGGATAGTAGAATTCTCGTGGAAGGATATGGGTTATATTATAAAAAAGGGATCCTTACTGAAAGTCCAAAAGTAGTCTATTAATATATTAAATTCTTACTTCATATAAAGTACATTCGCCTGCCCAGAGTTTTTACATAGAGTCGGCGAAAAATATTAATTTCTCATTTCTCCACGAAGAAATGGAATGAATGAACGAATGGAAACAAAATCAAATAAGCGCTGAAAATAATGTCTATTCTTATACGGGATATGAGTTTTTATCTGAGAATTTAAACACAACTTAATACAAATTCTGTTTAAACACATGAAATTAACGAGTAGCCGCTAGGTGGTTTTGTGATTGCTCAGGCTTTGGCGCTGCTCAAGAAAATGTATCGATAAAAAAAAAACAAAAAATATATTATATTCTCATTATTTCATTTTTAACAAGTTTGTCAAATAAATACATTTGAACTGAAATTTTTTTAATGCATAAGCTGAATTTTCAAACACCATTGTAAAATTTGTTATTTTCTTTTGAAACTACAATGAAAATTT
>JAOSYY010000016.1:4933712-4944638 GCA_025727935.1 Hebomoia glaucippe
ATCTCTAATTTATTACTGACATAAAACACTGCTGCATTTTAGTGGATGGCATTCAATTTAATGGAAGGATTTAAATTTTAATATCTCACTTTTTAAAATTATCATTATTGAGAACAACTTTTGCAGAGTCATTATATATCCAAATGTAATTGAATTTTATCCTCAAATATTTAACACTACAGCAAAGTTCTTTCGTTTTTGCCCCATATTTACCCACTTCAAAACTTACCAAAAAAAATGTTTAAAAATTTTAAGGAAAAAACTCCTATGTAACAAATGTCATGAGGATAGCTTTAAAATACTAAAATCTAGAATAAATGGAAGATAAAGTAGTTTATACACTTCGAAGACATACATTGTGTGTAAACCCTATTAATGGGCGTGGACAACGAGTGAGGTTCATAGATAATAAAGTCTCCTAATAGTGTTCCAAAAGTTAGGACGGTTGAAGTATTCCACTTATTACGGGGGCTATATTTGAAAAGGGTTAAGTAATATTGCAAAGGGACTAAAAGCGTTCCTGTTTAGTTTTTATTGTTTATGGAACAGCGTTACTTACGTGTTTTCTGAACCTTCGGAAATTCTTTCCAACTTTGTAACTTGGAACTTCCAAGGAGTTTGTTACATAACATTTTAGGATAAAGTAACAACATGGAATTTTTTTAGGCGATAGAAAGGCAAATAAGCTTAAAGTTCAAGATCAGTAGATCTAGCACCCGGGTGAGCATTCGTCCCGCTCTTCAAGCGCCCACCCTAACTGCGGCACCCCAAGCCGAGGCCGAGCCCTACCACGCTAGCCTAAAACATCCGGTTGGTTTTGATAGCCAATAGACTAAAAACGCGAACGTCCTTCAAAAAAAAAATATAGATCTAGAAGACGCGTTGCCATCATGCCATATTTTATTTTTATTTCAAGTATTCGGAAATTCACAGACTGAAATCGAAACATGCGTAGCTCTCTACGACTTTTCCATCTATGAACGGTGGTACGTGAACCGGATGGAACTTAAAAATTATTGGGAGTTCCTCCTAGCATATTTAATACTCGAAATGCCTGCGTTTTTGACATTTATCCGAACACAGGCACCCCTACCCGAGGCAGAACATAAATTACATATTTTTAAATGCAACAGCGTTCCGACTCGAACCCGGTGCTCTGGCGTCTCGGTTACTTTACACAACTACTAGGCTACAGAGCCCTCATAACCTTAACATTTATAATATAACAAGTTTTTCGTAATTGGCTACTAAAATCAATGATAATTATCTATTTATAGACACGACTTCCAATATAAAAAAAATCGATAAATCGGCCATCAAAGTGTGGAACCTCATTAGACTACAACACCATGAACCATTAGATATGTCATATGGTGGATGACAAACCATCGCATTTACACATAAAAATAATATGTCAGTGCCTCTTTGTAATATCAAAATAAGAGGGTTTTATAAAAAAAAATACTAGAGCATATTACTACAAATCTATATCATGCATGGAACGTCAAAAAGTTAACAGAAATAACCACTGCCAAGGAGGAGTTCCGCTTAGCTGTAATCAGAAAAATCTTTAATTAGCTGACGGTTGACCATGAGTAATGAAGAGACACTGAAATTAAAAGAATATTTATTTGTTTATTTTTGAGACTTTAAAAGCAACACGATATATCCTTTAATTAAAGTAAATTGTACGTATGTTCGTGGCAATTCCAATATTAAATTATAAAACTGTGGAAAGATAATTTGGCAGAAAACAATTATTAAATTATTGTGGTCTGTTAATATTTCCCACATAATAGGGATCATACACCATTATTTAAATCGGAAGTTGTAACTTCAGCGTAATTTTATGCTAAGGCCAATTTTAACAATAATATCAAAATTGATTTAATTCTCATTATACTCTCTTTCAATACACACACACATATATATATATATCACAGTGGTATATAAATATATTAAATATGCAGTACAAACATGCACTTTAGTAGTCGCTTCATCATCATCAAATTAGACGTGTCTAATAAGAACCAAAACTATTCAATTTATTAAGGAAGTACAATGGCACATGAGGAGACAGATGACAAACTTATAAAACCTATACAGTATGAGGGGAGAAAAATCGATCCTGATTAACAAAAAAACATATATTTAAAATGTTTGATTAGCATTATTTACGCTCCATTATGTTAGTACAGCTTAATGAAACAATAATTTCATAAAAAATACATACTTTACTAAAAAAAAGAACCAGCAATGGAAGCATAATAACAAAAACAGCTGGACTAACATGATGGATCAAAATAACGCTAATAGAACGTTTTAAAAATATGATGCTTTTTGTAAGGATCGACTTTTTCCATACCATCATCAAAGGTGTCATGCGTACTATCATCTGTCTTCTTTGTTTTCGGGATCAGTACAAAACACGCAATGCAGTATACTACAATGATTGAACATTAACATTTAACCCACTTTGACCTTTCAAAGCGTCAATAAATATTTAATATTATTAATTATATATTTAAGCATCAAATACAACTGAAAAAATTGAGAGCTCTTATGTTTTCTATCAAAAAAGATCTTGACCTATTTACCAATTGCGAATATGAATTAAAAATTATAATTTATAGTGAAATTAAATACTCTTAATATCTATTCGACACTCACTGAATGATTTATTACGGTGATGAAAACGAGGCCATTAATTTTGATTCCGTGCCGCAGAATTTCAATGAATAAGCAGACTGATGTTTAGAATGCATTCAATGTTAGACTGAATCATTCACGAAGATTCCTATATCAAGATTATAAATTCAATATGTACTACACAAATAGAGATTCACGGATATTTAATTTATAATCTTTGTGTATCGTACTTATACCTAAGAGATATGATTTTTTATTTTATTTATATTATTCAGAATAGTCAAATAAATAGTGAATAATTAGTTAATAGGGAAAGAGAAACAGAAGATAATATCTAATCCTACACGCATTGGCATTCACATAAAAAGCGGAATGTTTGCCAAAGAGTTAAATTTGTTTTACAAAACTCAGTTTCGGTGTTATTATCATTGATATCACTGATGATTTATTTTTGTCAATGAACCACGGCATGACAAAACAGGTTTTTAAAACCCTTCTTCAGTGAATCGAAACGTAACGTCCTACTAAGCCACTCATTAAATAATTCTAAAAATCTTTATCTTTATAAAATTCACCTTTTTAAGATCCTCCAAGTTCGACAGGGATAACTATAAATAATTTTTCAGTTATGTTCCCTACACTTTACATAATCGAGACTTTTTAAACAAAGTTAATGAATAGATTTTCTTAGTATAATTAGCTATCAACTCGTTTACTGATCTCTATAAAACAAAAATAATATAAAAGTAAATTTCATAATATAGAAAATATTAGAATAATATGTGTCTTAGTGATTATTCTAAGAATGAAAGCCCAAACAACCAATCAAGACACATGTAGTAATGTGCTAATTAATAGTTAACAATCTCTCATCTATTTCAAAACATTAATACCATCCTTAGATTACGATCATCAGTTCAACATTCAACCTGCTTTAATGCGAAGCTCATTTTAATACAAACGAATCGATCTCTAAGCCCACTTTAATCGAAACAATGCCAGCGAATCACTCGACACTAATTGTAGCATTCTATTTAATGGATTTTGCATTTGCTTCCACAATATGATCAGCAAAATGAGTGGCTTAGAAGAATATTCCACGCATACTAAATTGAATCGTAGGTTTTTTTTAAATAATACTTCATAATTAAAATAATTATTTCGTACATAAAACCGAGAAATACCGTTAAAACTTACGAAAGAATGCTCATTTTTTATGTTGTCCAAAAACTAAACTAAACTGATAGATAAAAATTACCAAAAGTGTCAAAAGTGTATGTGTAAAATTATATTAGTAGCAATACCACAACATAAAAGAGAAATAACTGAAACAAATTGTCTATAAAATGTTACATTCAAAAAAAGGCTTTAACAGTCGATTTATGGAATTTAAAGTCATACGAGTATCTATAATTTAAAAAGTTTACATTTATTTAATTTGAGGATGTTACTGTCATAAAAGAATTATAAAAGTAATGATAGACCTATAATATCTTCAGAAGAGTCTTGAATTTTTTAAAGATTTTGAACTCTATAAAAAGAAATATTAGTTTTTATGAAACTATGAAAGTGCTACAAGAAATTATAACATTATACAAACAGTTCAAGTAGTCTTGTAACAATTTTTTTTTTCAATATTTACATATTGTTTAAATTTTTAAGCTAATAAGCTTTAGGTATATTAAAATTACAAAATTTTAGTTTTAAATTTGATAATTTTAGAATATTCCTATAAACAAAATATAAAAGTTAGTTTTTAAAAAAAATTGCACAGGTGGTAGCATTTTGTATAAGTCGTTTAAAAAATCTGAAGTTACTCTTGAGTTAAATAAATTTGTTTATTAATCAAATTGAATTACTTCATTTAGCTAAAACAATAAATTAACTGGTTCAAAATCAACTTGTAACTACATTGCACTTGTAATATTTTTTATTTCAATTATTTATAAGTGTAAGCGTCAGCTACTCTTTTGAAACTTATATATACTGTGGTCACTGCGGATATAAACCATTTGGCAACGTAACTTCACCTTGACAATTAATTAAATAAGATGTCAAAACCATGGCAGACTGTTTACAAAATTTCATTCAAATTTTTTTAAATGCTATCCTAAATATATGGGAATGTTTTCCCACGACCGACGAATTTCTCCTATGCATGGACCTAAAGGATGGATCTTTAATAATAGCAATCTTTGGAATGATATACGGATGCATTGGAATCATACTAGCTTTATCCATTGTTATAAATTATACTGAATGGAAATCTCTATATGAAAAGAAACAAGATTTATTAGTTTACATAACCCTTATATTTACAATTATTTCAATATTATTGTTTACGAGTTTCGTCCTATTTATTGGAACACTGAGAAATTATGATTTACTTGTGAAAATATTTCTTTGGGCTGCGTTATTACATGTGATATTAAATTGTTTGATTAACTTCAGTATGGGTATATACTGTATTGTGAAAAACTCGTGTTTTCAAAACTCCGGACCGGTAATGGTAATTGTTTTATTAGTGGTCACCACTTCATATACATTGTTTTGGGGTTATATTATGATGACAGTGAACGGCTTCCGAACTGAATGTAGATGAAATTTATTTATTTTTTGTTGCCTGGATAAATGTTTTAGATTATAGATATTCAAAGATGTTCCAGCCTTGTTATTTACAACTATGTGACATTTTCTATTTTAGTGCCAACATGTAAGTGTATCTCTTATATTTATACGAAACTATTAATATTTAAGATATCTTCGTTATTTTAATTGGGCTGTTTAAACTTGATATAGAAACATATGTAGATACGTATGATTAAATTAATGAATAGATAAAGTTAAGTGAGCTTATAAAATATAATATAAAATAACTTTTAGCAGACATTATTCGAACACGGCCTACTTGAACACCACAAAAGAAAGAAACTACTTCTAATATAACTGATTATAATTGACAAATTAGATAAAAAAGTATATTAACATTGGTTTCCATTAAAATATGTAGATAAAAAAATACTGGCATAAATTCATATTAGTATACATAGTGTAGTTATACAAAATCTCACAACTACTCCGCTACCCTAATTTTCATAACACAGGCTGATATCCTCATTGTGCGAATTATAATTTGCGTCCCGGCGCAGTGCCGCTAAGTTAGACTATGTCGAGATGATTAATTACCTGAGGGATCAGCCAATTGGGAATTTAATCCTGATATCAGGTACGAGATACTAAATCAAATTCGTACAACTTTTGGCATCAACTGAATAATGCCTTGGTGCCTGAATGCATCTGTGAATGTATCAGTTTTGGTTATTTATGTCTACCTAGAACTATACCTATGTATAGGTTATACTTCACGTTTTATGTACATACACATTCGATATTTTGTAATGTTCCTTCTAAAATGAGCATTGTTAGGTTAACAAACGGAATAAGTCAATTAGCGGAGCATGTTTCCGATAGATGCATAATTATGTTACTTTACTTATTACGTAAGGGTAAGTAACGCGTTCCATATTCGCCCTGCATCACATTGTCTGGATATCTATGTCGTACCTCGAACTTCTATTTAAAGCTTCGACGATTTTGTTAACAATTAAAACTAAAAAGATTTCTCTAGATTAATAATGTTTTTTACAAAACTTCTTCTGTACATCAAAAGGTATTGTAGTATTAAATATAAGGATCTGCCTTTTGAAACAGATAGACCGCAATCCTGGTACGTAATTACGATACGAAAAAATCATTTGTTTCCCGGTCTAAATAAAATTTATTTGTTTAACAAAACCTGATAAATGTGTCCTCTGCGAGTTGAATTTAAAAATATTTTTCTTGATAATTCCAAAACTGAATGAGATTCCTCGAGAGATCGTAAAAATTTTTTGAATACATAATTCCAAATGCTTGGAATGTTTTATTAAAATAACTTTTGTTTTAATTAACAAACGCTAATGCGTTTGTTAATTAAAGCAGTGAAAATTTTAATTATTTTTCGATGCTTCATATTTGCATATTACTTTAATTATTATCATCAAAAGTAAAAATATATGGTAGCAATAAATATTCATATATTATAAACAATACTAAAGTGATCCAGCGTGGTCTTGTTAGTGTCTTTTAATTATTTATTTAATTATTAAAGCCATATTGTGAGCTGCAAAATTTTAGTCGACTTGACGCTAATATAACTTTAAAAGCCATACCTATACCCACTTGTGCCAGAAATACTCTTTGTATATCCCTGAGCCCATTTTATTGAAATTGTCTTTACATCGACGCATACAATTACCCATATATGTCTTGTTGAAGCGATTTTTTTTTCTATTTTATTAGTGTTATTTGAATTCAA
This sequence comes from Hebomoia glaucippe, assembly GCA_025727935.1. Taxonomy (NCBI): domain Eukaryota; kingdom Metazoa; phylum Arthropoda; class Insecta; order Lepidoptera; family Pieridae; genus Hebomoia; species Hebomoia glaucippe. The sequence continues at coordinate 4,940,719 of JAOSYY010000016.1, forward strand.
AACAACAGTGGCTGAGTAAGTCCTTTTAATCTATCATTATTGTATTCACCTACCAGTATTTAAACGTAGTAAAACACTGGTATTTTTTTAAAAAGGGAGTCTGAAAACAGCAATATTTAGTCTATCACAAACGAAAATTTACCAAATATATTTTAGGCACTAGAAATCGATTTCATTTCTACTACGGGTATCATTACACTTATAACCCATAGCGCCATGTATGAACCGTTGTTAATAAACCTATAAACTTATTTACCCTAATGTTAAATATATTCAACCGACGTGGGTGTACTCAATGGAAAATAGAAATAAAACGAGTCGTTTATGATAACAACATTTATTTATAAAAGAGAAAAAAGGTATCTTTTGAATACATTTTATAAATATGTCATAATGATTGCAAGAGTCTTTTGTAGGAGAAAATTATTAACACATCGTGGCAAATGACGGCTGAAATGAAAAAAGGAATTTATTTTCAGAAATGTGCTTAATCATCTCGGTGTTTGATAAATTAATTTTTAAAACCAACATGCTTTCGCAAATGAAAATCATATATTTGTGTGTTCTTATATTAAAATAAAATCGGTTTCATAAAATTATGATGTGATCCAGTTTAGTAAACTTGTTTTAAATGGATTTGTATGTTTACTTGACTAGCTTTGCCCGCGGGAACGCTTAAGTTAATGTCGAATTTGTCAACCACTTCGAATTGTCTATCATATCATCTTTGGTGAAATTTTCTGGCTGTACAGACACGCGGTTTTTACAGACACATTAATATGTAAAGATATATTTTTATTTCAATACTTCATAAACAGTTTTTCCTGTTCAAATCACAAAATATTATAATTTTAATATATAATTGAGGCCTAAACAACTTAAAACCTGCAGAAGTAAACATACTTAATTAATATTTTTAAAGACTTAAAACCTATTTTGGCAGATTTTGGATTTTGTTAAGTTGATTTTTTTATTAGGATATTAATCTAAATTAATGATAATATCACAAGAAGCTGATAGAAACGCGAAACAAATACATTAACCGGTTAACTTCAATATTTCTTATTCTCAAATTTTCAACCATATCGTATACGATATACGTTTAGCTGTCAGTCGCGTTTTGTTATTCCATGTCATTTGCGTTTTGTTGTACCATGTTTTAGAGCAAGTCCCACGGAAACGACATAAAAAGTATCCTATGTCCCTCTCCTGGTCCTAAGCTACCTCCTCATCAATTTTCAGCCAAATCGGTTCAGCCGTTCTCAAATTACAAATAGTGTAACTAACACGACTTTCTTTTATATATATTCTTATATATACAGTTCTCGTGTGACCATACTCCTCTGAAATGGTTAGATTTTTATGAAAATTTATATATAGGTCTGAGAATCGGTTAATATTTATTTTTCACACTCCTAATTGATAAGGGTGGTCTACCCCTAACATTTATTTTTTATTTTGTTATAATGAAGAATTACAAAATACATATGACCCCAAATTTTCACCCGTTTAGATTGAATCATTATTTTAGAATCGCTATATATTCATGTGGCAAAAGGATATTAGCTGGACCAGCTAGGATTGTATAGTAAAGATTTATGAGTCTACAGCGTAGCATATCAGTTAAGATCCTAGATGTCACAGCTTGGTACGACATAGCAAGCTACGCGCTGATCTGAATTGAAACGTCAGATTTTTATTTGGATGAACACCATAAAATAAATAAGGGAATCAGATTTAAATAAAATGATTATCGAATAATTTATTCTACGAGTTTGAAATATTGAATATAACTTAATTACATTTGGAAAGTAGTTAAGTAATTATAAATTTAAACAATTGCTCTCATTGACCTAAATAACTTATCTGATTATTCAAGAATTATTTGTGAATTGAACGCAAATACACTTTTGTGTACTACAACTACTGTAAGTTTTAAATACTTACTACATAGTGATATGGCCAATAATCCAAATATAACCGCCAGAATAAAATGGGCAGTGAAGTGCCCCGTTCGGATAAAATAAATTCCTCCTGCAATGCCCAGTGCAGTGTTGTATGACGCAAGAAGTAAACAAAGCCATAGAGCTACCTCGAGAGCCCATGCCTTTTCCTGACAAGATACAGAACATGATTATATTAAGATTTGTACAAAGATCCTGAAATGTTCAAAAAAAACAATATAAGAAAAAATACTTTAAATATTGCCTAAAAATATGCGATGTTAATAACATACAGACAGATAATATTAAATCGTGAATTAATTCTAGGAATACCAGGGTTATCCTTTGTATTACACCCAATCAAACATCGTATTTATGATAAGCAATCGATTACTTCGAGTACAAATAGTTTTGAAGCTGTTTAGTGCGTAAATATATATTATATTATCATATTTTTCATCATCCACCCAGCCATAAAATACAAACATAATTCAAATTCTTGCAAATAAATACGAATAATGTTTTACAACCCGTTCATTAAAAATATCGTTTTTAACATCAGTACAAAACTTTTCACTTAAATCGCAAAATTTGTATATTCTTTGCATTTGAGTGAAATTGCATGCATATGAACGAAAGTCTCTGCATCCTGCATTACGTAGAATTAATACTTTTTGCTTACCTCCAAAGCTCCCAGAAACAGCAGAACTCCATTAAGAACTAATGGCGGAATAATTGCCAGTATCATTATTTGTATAATTTCTGACATTCTCCCCTTACTGTTGGCTGCGACTAGGAAATATAGCGTAATATAACAAATCGTAGATACCTACAATATACAAAAACATCGGGCTGAATGAAATATCTATGATTATATATACTAGGTAATTGATACCTGAGGCTTCAACTGTGTAGAGAATAGAAAACGTGCTCAAGAAGTAAGTTCAATCGATTTTTTTGCATCTTCGCATGGTTATCAAAAACATGTGCTCGATATCAACTGTACATTTTATATTCATACATTAAAGTATTTGCTGCGGTCGACAACGTTTTGCATTCAATAAAACACATTTACTTCCTTACTTAATATATAATAACACCATAGTTTATCTAAGGCACCTGGAGATATCAACGTAAATTATTCAAACTACTTTGTAAATTATTTAACTTACATTACGATTGATTGACGAATAATGTGGTTGTTTAGTCAGTTACATTATACAAACAAATATATATGTGTATATGCATATATAAGGTCACCTAGACCATATAGAGGCTATCTTTGTGAAATATGAAATCTGGAACTTTAAATCCATGTTCGTGAAAATTTGTGAATAGAGGAAGCGAAAAGTCTATATCTAGATAGTAACAAAAAACTCTAGTCTACGTAGCACTACGACTAGACGTGATGTATATTCAATTCGTTCGTCTTTTAAGTTATAACATTTGTATAATGTTTTTTTTTCATTAACACAATGATGCAGATAATATTGGATGAAGTCAGCTTACTAATTTAATCCATCCAATACATATGACCGCATCCCGTAAAGCTCGTCTTCTAAACGTGAGTTGGTCTTGATCGGATGTCGGCTGAAAATCAGCGCAAATTATCATTCTTAACATTTATCAAAGTAATTTTCACTTTTAATTTGTCCAAAATAAACAAAGATTTGACATTATGTCACGCGTACTGGAGATGAGCATTTTTAAATATTCGAGATACTTTCACCTTTGCCTACAAAGGTTCATCTGTAATGATTTTTTTTCTATTTACTGTCAATGAAATGTCATTCCTGTGAAAATAATGTCTTTAAGTTGCCAGTTGTTTTTTTTTGTTTTATTATATTTGTACACGGTATTTTTATCGACTTATTATATTATTCGCTTATTAACTTTATAGAAATATTGAAATAAGAAAAACAGTAGCTTTAATTAAATGTAATTAAAAACCACTCTTCTTCTTCTTGATTTACAAGT
>JAOSYY010000016.1:4957941-4971833 GCA_025727935.1 Hebomoia glaucippe
CGCACCAGTTAATCTTCTGAGTACATTTCATGTTTCCTTGTCAACCTTATATCTTATTTAGCCCCTAATACAATTTTTTTAATATTTCAGAAGTTGCGGTAAGGATCAGTATATCATTTTATAGTTTACATTGTATTAATATCCATTCTGGTTTTTTTTAAATTAACAAAGATATAAATCATTACTTTAACATATTACTCCCGCGTATCCGTTTATTTGACAAAAATTATACTGTAACAAGATGACGTCTTCTTGATAGAATTATGGATATAATACACACAATATATAAAACCCGTGACATATAAAATACAAATCACTACAGCGAGCCCATTAGCGATTCTATAAATTACTGATGCAGACTAAAATATATTTCAAATTATAGCATTAAGACGATTACCAATATTGTAATTACGTGATAGTCGGTGTGGTAACAACCGTGTGTCAAAATGGTGGTGGTAGTCACAGTCGCGGTATAGTAGTGAAGTGAAGTGGTTTGATTGAACAAGTGCAACGGTAGGTTATTTCGTTTTTACATTAATATACATATTGACTGTGCTTACATTCTTTACACGTTTGTTACATCCACATTTGAATTAAATATAACTCTGTGGGTCACATTCGACATTAATTAGTTAAAAAGTAATGCTTATCAAAACTTTCTGCACTTCTACTCCATATGACTACATATAGTATGCAAAACTGACGCTGCGTCACGCAGTATTCTGAAAAAATGCTCCTAAGTTTCCGTGTCATTTCTAAAGATTTTTCACAAAGCAAAGATGAGGTAAAGAGTATTTAACAGTGTCAAGGTTTCTAATAACTTCAAATGGCTATTAGAATATGCAAATAAGTCTTAACAATTGCAAGAAGTTATAATTATTTAGTACGTAATGAGAACTAGTTATAAAATTGTCGTCCTTCTAACATGCGAAAATGATAAGTCAATAATGATTTTTGGTATTGATCTAAACCAATTTTGCTTATAATCATAATATTAGTGGCAATGATAAAATTCAATCAGTTATATATTACAGAAATACAACTTAAGCTGAAGTTGCGCCCAGATTTAGTCCGGTCTTATATTCGGTTTTAAAAATTGTCGTAAAAGAATATCTTTGCACAATAAACCAAATTACATGTAGAAACAATATTTTAATGGTATTTTCTCTTTAGGTAATAATGTTACTACACTAATCGGCTGGGTTAGAAAATGCGATGTATTTATTATATGTATGCAGGTGAAGGCAGAGACTATGGCCTTCCGCCTGCTACGATCCTGACAAGTTCTTTTCTCTTTCTCTACTTCTATTCATTTTAAACTAGATAAAGATTAGGATTTAATTATTATCTATAACAATAACAAACCATAAATAAATAAAAAAAAAACATGTGAATGATGTTACTTAATCAAAGAAATATCGACGATCGATTCATTAATCGATTTATTATTCTGAGCACCACAGACTTTTGAACTGAACCATAAAACTGTACAGATAATACATTCCAATCAGTCGAAGTACAAAGCATTAAACGCAAAAGATTTTGTCCGTATTTTGTAAAGAATTCAAATTGTTTCGTACCTGAGGGCCTAATTGAAATGATTTCAATAACAAAGATCTCTGTTTCCATTCTAATTGGCAATTCCATTTCCTAATGTCATTTTTATTTTCTTTAATTATACTCTTTTCGTTTTCTTGTATTTCCAATATACCTTTTAAAAGATTACGATACTTAGAACTGTTGCGAATTGACGGATTTCGCGCTGGTTTTCCATGTAATGACGTAACAATATTGCAGATATGTTTTGGAATCCGATGAAAAGTACGACATAGTTCGTACAGCTTTAGTATTCTTTGTTTTTAAAAAGTATTTGGAGAATAACAAATATTAAAAACACCTGTTGCAATAACAATCAAATCCGTACCATAATAGTTTTAAAATTATATTCACCAATATTTATTTTGCTACCTATATCACAAAATATATTTTTAAATATCAACAAATAAATTTATTTTCCAACTATAAAATTTTCCAAAATAGAAAATACCTACAATAGTTATATGTACTTATTTGGCATTTATAAAACTTAGTTATCGTTAGACATATCAATAATTTATGGCTGACAAACGGGCGTGAGACTCACTTGGTATTACTCAATACTAGAATACCAATTCATTGGGTATTTAGAGATGTGCTGTTGGCCTACTTTTACTTAAGTATACGGTTGGTGGCAACAGATGCCAAAGGTGCAGAATTTATTTCAAGGCTTTTTGTGCAGAATTTTAGTATGATTCTATCCCATAACAAATTTTAATTGACAGTAAATTGGTGCATATCATCAAATTTTCAAAGAAAAGAAATTCATAAAATTAACAAATTAATCAATCAATAAATTATGGTAAATATTGTTAATATGAACATTTTAAGATTAAAGGTGCACCTTTTCAGCTGGAATTGTTTAATAAAGTAATTAAATACAATACTAAAGACATGTAATGTATTTAATTAATTTTGCAATGCATTTTTCTTAAGTATTCAATAACCTGTAAAAAAGTAGCTCCTTTGAGGATAAAAAACGTTTATTCTACTTGAACTAAAATGTAACCCTGGATCTTGAATCATATTGTTTAGGAAAATGTAATATTATTAAATTTATACGCAATTAAACTTATAATTATAAGTATATCTATAACGTTCTGGCAATATTTCAAGAACTATTCAAATAATCTTGCAGAAACATACCACACTTATTTTAGAATCATTTCATAAATATACATTTCCTGAAATTCGACTATTTATTGTTCTAATTAAACACCGTACTTTTCAAAACATTTCAAAACAGAATTTTTTGTGTATACGTGGGTTACAAGACAATTTTATTCGCCAGAAGGAGCTCTCACATACAACGTCAACACCTATTCGTACTCTCAGACGTTACAGTACCTATTTACGTTATATCAGCGTAGTTAGATATTACTCGTAAAGTTTCAAACTGTTTCCACTTAAGTTTCTATAGTAACATCTTCATTCATCGGCTTTTATTTGTAATTTACTGTCGTGAAATAATACACTCTCTTATTATTATAGAGTACATTATTAAAAGTTACTTAATGTAATATTAACAAAAAAAGCTGTAAAGGTCTCTTGCTCTTACCTTGACTTAAGTTATTAATTATTCATGAGTGTTAAAATCATTATGTTTTTCTACTTAAACACAATAGGTCGGTTTTATATTACAAATAAAGTACTTAGTATAGGTAGGTATATCCTAAACTGAATTTTAATTGAATAATAATTCGAATTCTACAGCTATATATTTTTTTAACTATAGAAAAAATATAGCCAGCTTATAATCACCACAGACCGAATAAAGTAATAAAGGAATATATATTATTTTGTATTACAACTATTAACTTACTCGTATATCATTTAATATTTTGTAACAACTGTTTTCATTTATCAAATATGACCAAAATGTATTCGTATTCTAAGTTACACCAATTAACAATACTTTAAAAGAAAAAAACTACAAATGCTAACGTTATTATTGAAAAGTAATCTGTTATACATATATCTACTCGTATATTACACGTTAATGCGTATTATATTCCAAACAGGCCTCTTTTATAATTCTACTATTTTTTACTATTACGGTCTCATAAACCTCTATAAAACCGGGTTGTAAGGCTTTATTTCTTAAAACACGTATTAGACTTATTTTTTTTTGGAATATTCTTAAGCGTAATATTATAGGAACAAATATATGGAAGCTTTTTTACGCTATTTAACACAACGGACAATACCGCATCAAGGTCCTTACCCGTCACTAAACCGTTTTTCTTTTACGAAAAAGACTATCCAAAAGGATATGAGATTTCTTATACCAAGTTATTGTTTATTGCCGTAAATGAGGTCATTCACCCGCACAACAATGGGTATTGTGACAAAATTGAATATAATTGAAGCCGCATAAGTGAAAACGAAGACGTAAAAACGGTTATAATAATATTGGTGTACGTTCCATTGAAAGTGAAAGGTTGTAGTCAGAAAATCTAGAAATGTTATCATCACAACCCGTCACTTATAATTTTTACCAGTAATCATTTTTTTATGTTTTAATTGCATATGTTGCATGTTAACTTGTTATTTTCATAACGGGCAAAGACATTAGTTGACCACTCGCTATAATATATTGTTCAAAATATTAATTACATAAGTTCATCGTAATTATATTCTAAGGACCACTGAACCATGAATCACGTTTTAAAGATGACAACAAAGTTTTGAAATATACGTTTTAGTTTTAATAAAGTAATTCTTTAAAATAGAATACATATCTTTAGCCCAATTAAATATCTAGAATTATATAAAAGAATGATAAGATGATTTCGTTACATCGTACCTACATTTTAATGGTAGGTCTTAATGTATACATATAAGATTATATTTATAGGGTATTTTTTTCAAAACTGTTAAATTAAAATCATGTTTACAATTACTTTGTCGCTCAAGGTAAACATATAAAATATGCGGAGAAGATTTTAAAATTTTAATGTTAGTATAAAGTTATACGGGAAACTTACGAGCGCAATATGTAATGACAACAGGTGAATCTTATGACGTAATTTTGTTTAAAGGACAAGATTATGCACAAATTTAGTAGAATAGAATAAATCGATTAGCAACTTCATCTTAGCAGCTGCTTTCACGTATGGATTATTTTTCGCACACGATATGCTCAATTTGCCTCTTTAGAATAACTAGTTACTAAAAAAACGTAGAAAACAAATATATAAATATTTATAGATGATTAAAATAGTCTAAATGTCGAATAAAAGTAGAGTCAATTATCATTGTCCTCTGCATTTCATAAGTAAAAAGTGCAGATTTTTTTTTATAAATAGAATCTCAAATAACATACTACTGATATTTATAGTAAGCATAAATTAAATTTATGTATGTTTCATATATACGTACTTTACTTTATTACAATATACCATATAAATCGATAGTAAAATATACTACGGTCTTTTAATAACCATGGATACATTCCGTATTTTAAATATCATATTACTTTAATTTGTATTTTAAACGAAAATCAAAGATAAATATTTGTGATTGATGCGTGAGAAAGGCCATTGCATTGTTGCGTGCGGAGATTACAGATACCAATATTACCAATGTAAAATAATTATGTAAGAATATTTTTAGAATACTTTTGTAAAAGGCAAATACGCATCTGAGTAGAATTTAAAACTGATTTCAAGAGATACATTCCAAATTTTATGTTAGTACTGATACCTCACCTAAAATAGATTTTTAGTGATAAAACAACTTCTCCCTCTAGAAGAAATAGCATTGATGAAATTGTAGAGTAATTGATCATCTCTGAGTATACTATAGAGATTGTTTTAGATAACTATACTTAAATTACAACCCTATTGAATATTTTAACAGGATTAAATTCTATATATTGTTGTTACAGAAAATGAAACTGCTTTGGTGCTGCGTTGTAGCAGCATTACTAGCGACAGTCATTGACGCTGCAATCGATGTAGAAAAGACAGTGAGACAAGTACAAAATATACTGAAGTCAAATGATCTTCTACCGCGATTGAGCAGGGAAGAAATTATACAACTGCTAAATGATATAAGAGAAGAAGATGCAAAAGTGAACATGACACCAAAAGTGCGACACTCATCGAGAGATCTCAAGACTTCAACTCGTTATAAAATTGAAGAAGAAAATGAAATAAACCCTGGAACCCAATCACCCACAGCGCTGCTAGATAGGGAACAGGAAAACTTTTCACCATCATCAGTTACCCTAAGTAAAGTAGAGAGTACTACAAAGTCAAGCGGGCAAACTTTAACTGTGGTTTTACCATATACACCGAGGGATGGATCTTCTCTTCAAGAATTGTACACGCGTCCTCCTCGGGTTGAAATTGTACAGGAAACAGTAACTTCAAAACCAGCAAGAAAACAAAAGTCAAACCAAGACTTTAAAGAACCTTTGAAAAACAGTCAACCAAGCTTGGACTTTCCGGTGGAATTGCAAGCTTTTTTAGACGCTCATGGATTAAAAGGAAATCCAGAAAAAGATCACTTCTTATTACCCTTGGACGGTTTTAAACCTTTACCTCCGGCTAAAATCGTAGATGGTAATGTACAGTTACCCGAAAACATATTACTTACGTACGATTTAATCTCACCCGCGGACTTAAAAGCAGCAAATGTTAATCAAAATTCAGGAACTAGTTTTCTATATGAGCCATTAAGCCCAGAATTTCCATTTGAATTAGATGTAGCTGCATCTGAGTCAAAAGAAACTGTTTTACCACTAGATTTACCAGTTCTTAGAAAAGCAAAAGCAAATTCTCTTTCACAACATAATTATGAGCCAGTTGACTACGATTCAATTAAAGTTATTCCTCTAGATGTAGGACCTGACCCAATACACCAAGAAAAAGTTGTTTTAGAAAGTGACCCAACTAAAAGGCAAGCTAGTACCACAGGCGTATCAGATGACAACCAGAATAGTACTGACGTAACAACAACCATTGCTAGTGATAGCAATAAAGATGCATCAGATTCGGCTTCTTTGGGATCAGATGCTGGGGCCTCAATATCCGACTTAGAAGATTCGTTCGGCGGCCCAGCACCTGAGACGCCTGGTGACTCCGTCCTTCCACCTCCGAAGAAAAATGGATTTTATTGGATGTTGGATTGGAATAGCTTTTTAGAAGTCGGAGATGGTGATAGTAAAGTCAATATCCGTTTTGAACCGAAATTGGGTGACCCACAGATGTTTTTGCCCGTCAATGTACCTTAAGGGCCGTTTTGAAAATGAGTTATATTCTAGTCCTACGGGTAAAGGTTTAAGTGAACAATTCGAACGTGGCCTTAATAGTTGTTATTATTTATTTTGGTGCTGGAAGATGCATAGAATTCTTAGAAATAGAAGTGTACAGCTTTACTAACCTAAAATGCATTTTGTAAAAAATAAAAATTCGTTGCAACTTATCGATAATTTTCAACACCGTTATTCATAAATATGTAATAAAACGTGTAAATTTATTTATAATTCATTTAAAAAGAGAAAATGCTAGGAATTTTGCCTTATCACAAGATCAGTACCAAGAATATATAACGAACATTGGGAAAAACTTACATAGAACAGTTAATTTCATTCGGTCATATTAGACTAAAGTTTATTTTTGTAATTTGTTTGTATCTTTCGTTATTTAAATAATTAAACTAAAACTAATATAAATCTGTTAATAAGTAGGTACATGCAGTTCTCACTCCTAAACAACCTAGACCAGTAAATAATGTTCATTTTATGTTAATTTTACAGTAATTAGAGTATAAACTGCAATGTTAGTTACTAAGAGTGAAATCAATGGAATGTAAGTAAGTCGACCATGTCTGCTAGACCAAAGCAAGTTAATGAAAGTGAATAAACGTCGCGTGCAAAGTTACATTAACTTAGTGATATGCCATTTTGTACATAGTTTTTATCGACGTAGAGTAATAAAAATAGTTATTTTACTGATTTATCACTTATTTTCATAATACAATATGCGAATTTTCTTCTTGAAAATCCGGATATAGGTGTCATTACGCGACATTGTTATTATATATTTATTTTCCAATGAACCGCCTCTATAATTGAGTGAAAGTAAGATAAAAAAAAGAATTTTAATAATAAATTGCTTTCCAAAATAGGAAGATAATAATTCCCCGAGACTACATAGAGGTACAAAGAAACATCATAAACAAAACAATATAATTTTGAATACTTTGAATATGTCCCAATTTTTATTGTTAAGTCCAAAAAAGTTCTTTCATCAAATTTAATTCATTCAAGTGTTTAAAAATATAGTAGATAATCATTTTTTAATTGTTTCATTGTTATATGTTGTTTATTATTCTAAATGTATGTGTAATAATATATAATCATACAGTGGTTTAATTTAAACATTGCATTCAAATAAATACAATAATTCTTAGGGTTTTTTATGTTATAATATATGTACCGACAAAAACAAAGCATATATGTATATTGTATACACTTGATAAGTAGGTGTCAAATTATATACAGTGGGCTTTTTTAATTTTTTGTTTCAAGCTTTCAAACTTTTTCTTTATTACTCTATCAAAACATTACAATAATTCAATTTAACAGCGTCTACGGTAACGATTAAAACACAAATGTACACAAGAAACAAATTATATATGCTACAAACGTACAGAGAAAACTAACATGAAACGAAACAAAGCTTTAGTCAATTTTCTAAATGAAACAGTTATTTTTAACAATCGTATTATTTGTGGCCAATACAGAAAGCATTCTAACTTCAGAACTCAAATAAAATATGGAATTAGATCGGTTGTCTTTGATAAAACCAAGTAAATCACTTACGGGTCTAATTTTATATCTCCAGTTAGCACCTGGCAAGCAGCCAGAGTCAACTCCGACCTACATCAGGGCAGCTTGAGCGTGAATCCTGACACAAACTTTCAACCGTCACTTCAATATGTTATTGCACCAATGGTTTGGTTCAGTCCTTTACGGTGTATATTATCTTTAAGGTCATTTGTAAATAAAACCTTAGGAGATTATGTTGAATTAAAACTACAAAATATGCACGTTATCACTTTTAGCATCAGGTCCGATCAGCTCCAATATTTAAGATTATTATTTTATTATATACAATATTTTATATAGAAAATATTTTAAGCTTATCTTATCTTAGAAGTTGAAATCATAATAACATGCATACAATATGCAAAATAAGTAAGCCTGTAGGTGCAGGTTCGAATAACTACTTATTAATTCTAAGCATTATCACATACTCTAAACAAATTCATTTAAATTAAAAAAGCAAAGAAAGCTAACATGAAAAATTCCTTGGGTACCAAAAAACGGTTGCTGTTAAAAGGAAAAAAGATTCAATGAAAAAAGTCGACTAAAAGTGGAGCAAAGTGAAGTTATAGCTCCTTCATTAATCAAAGGAGCACTTAACGTGATGGTTCGATGCACGTCATCATATTAGTAATTTTGAATAACCACTAATTATGTAGTTGAAAAGCTTTATGACTTATGTTTTATTAATTCATTTAATTAGCACTGGTTTAGCTTGCAAGGACTCTAAATATAATTTGGGGGAATTCATTTTTATAATAAACATGTTTCCAGCAAATTTTAAGGCAGCTGTATTCGTCTCATAATTACTTGTATAATAAAATATTAGAACTTTTTAACTGACATCGAAAAAAAAAGGGGGAAGTTCTCAATTCCACTGTTTTTTATGTTTGAAACCTCAACAATTTTGAGTAATACTTATTCTTATAAGCGGAAGATGTGACAAGACATGAGTCAGTCAAAAGTTAAAGTTTTGGAGAAAACAGATTTAGATAGAGGCACGGTATGCCAAAAAACTAATTATATTATTAAATAATTAAATTACTTTCAAAAGTGGTGTTTTTGAAAAAAATATTTAATTTTGTTTCTATGGAGTGTAATCTATCAAAATGTGATCCTTCACAACTGGCGACAAGTGATCATGATCAATATGTATAATAGCATTTTCCAATCAATTCTCCGGTTTGTTAACAAGTTCTGTCCGTTTATTGAGTGGAGTCAACCGCAGAGATGAAGGATAACTATCATAAATAACTCGCGGTAATATATTGTGACATTGGCTGAACAATGTTAGATTAACTTTGAGCGTACATTTGGAGATACAAATAAATCTACTGAGGAAACTGTGTAGGATGTACTGTCTCCAATTGAGTAATGCTACATTAACCAGTTACCGCCTTAAGTAACGTCAGAAATAAATGAAAACATATTATTTAGGGGCATTTTTTGGGTATATAGAAAGTGACACAGGATTCTTTTTTCTTCTGTACCTGTCTATGTGAACCGTACCTACAAACATTATAACATACAAAAATTACATTCCGCTTTTCAATGTTTTAAAACAGTTTTTACAGCATAGAATTTCTTTGACTTTCACATTAGTATTTAAATTATCTTGCTTATTGAGCTAAAATATTATATCACGGTGTAAGAAACTTGCTTTAAAGACAAAACTTCATTATTAAAGACTTTTCGTTTTGTAAATGTTCACGCAATCGTTTATACGACGCGTGGAATATGTAAAAGAGTGAAAAGCCCTAGCTATAATGTATATAGATATTCCTACACATCTCATGAAAAGTCATCATTACCTACAAATTTAATCTGTTAAATCCTTTACCACAAAAACATGGAACAAGAATATCAAGTTATCGTACATGATATGGCCATAGTAGAAATTGTTATAGCTGAAGCCCACTACAGTGTTGCCAAACATTTGCAGCTCAGCCATTAAAGCAACCGTCGTTGGATCAGCTCCAAATTTCCTCAAGCTTGCTTCACTCGAAGGCATTAATAAAGTGTGTATTTAAGCTATTAGGTGAAGAAAATTAAGACCACAACATTAAAAGAAATATTATTTAAAAATCAGAAGACGATCGACCGTTTTATTGTCTTTGGTAGCTTTGATAGATAGTTTGTATAAAGTGTATTTGAACATTGCCACTGATAAGTGAGAGATCAAAATTAAATAAGAGCGTTTGCCAACACTAATTACTAAGCAGAGGTTTGTATTAAATGTTTTTTCTGTTTTGTCTAACTAAAATCCTATATTAAATTACCTTGCATTCAACTAAATTTGAACAATGCTGTTTTTTCTAACAGAAACATTAGATCACATGTAAAGTAAAAAAAAATATTTTATTTACATCCAGACTATATTTAAGTACTTATGCTTTGCAAACGACAACTAGTAATAAATCAAAATATCAGATTGGTTTATATACATTTCTGATTAAATCAGATGTCCATAAAAGAAAAAATTACAATAGCATTCATTAATATTTTAATTCTAACAGCATGTTATATTATAATGGAAGTGGTAAAGTGTCATTCTGGAGCTAAACTTTGATTACGACGCGTCAACTCGGTCTCTACGAGATCCGTCGTTTATGTGATTAACTTGCAAACTTTGCTACCACTGTAACTGCTTACTAAATTTATTTTTTACCTCTATGAAATGGTAAATAATTGTATTCTATATGAACCTAGCTACATATCTAATAAATAATAAACAGTTGTACTTCTATCAATCTGTACAATATTATATATTTAATTATTATACGACCATCTTGTATTATTTCATCAGATTTAAAATCAAATTGCAATACCTATTGTAATTATTGAAATTGTCTTAAAAACAAATAGAGTACTATAAAACATTATTATCATGACAACAACTACCACCCAACATTGACTTAACATAGTATTTTTGGATGAAACCTTATATCTAGATAAAGATTAGCAAATAACGTTTAACATTCAAATTTAATAGCACTCAAGTAATCGTTAAAAGCAGCTTTCGCAGACGGTTCTCCCGAGCCGATAAGACTTTAAATTTCCAACGAAAAGGGTCTATTCTCTTACGAAAAGCCGGCCACCTGTCTCCTAGCATCCTGATCTTGAGGTAGTCCCAGGATGACGTTAATTCCAAACCATCACTCGTGTCCTTGCTATTTTGCCAAGAATACGTAAATAATTATAAATATAAGTATTATATATAAAAGAAATTTTAATTGTATTAACATGCGCGGAGCTCAGGCCTTGAGGAATTATAACGTGAAGGTAGTACCTATTTGCTTGCTGGCTTTAAGATGTTATTTAAGGCTAAGAAGTATATGTAAGTAAGTCAATAAGATTATAAGCATAAAGTTCAATGTCAACATAGTTTTATTGTATTTTTATACAGTAACTGCTGATTTACTAAAAGTTTCTTGTATGTTTTGAAATGTTGGAATGCTGTATATTCTATGGCAGTTTCACTTAATGACGAACATAAACCCCTCGGTTATTAATTGCACAATACACATCCATGTACATTCGACTTATTTTTGAAGAATTCTCATATTTTATCGTAAGTGTCAGAGTTTACTGATTTATTTATATTATTTTTTGTATACACGATAAAACAATATTTATGAAAACACTTACGAAAATATTGAATTCGTAATATTACACTTGTAAAAGAATATATAAACCACAAATAAACTGATATTTTAGGGTGGTTATAAAAACTAGTCCTTAGTAAAACATCATTAAGACAATGTAAATGCTACATTAACTTAGATAGCAGTTAAGAATTGGACCCGCACCTCTGCGATGCAATATCCTGTAATAACCCTAAACCGTCTTTAAAAGCAATGGATGTCTGTAATCATGGGATTTTAGTGTCTTTTTAACTTATAGTTTTTTTTTTCAGGTAACTAATTTGTGTAGGGATGTGAAGTTCCGCCTAACCGACACATTTTTATAATCTTGTTTTCTCGGGATTTGACTTTCAGATTAATGTTACTAAACGTAATAAGTATACCAATGAGCTATTCAATTTATAAGGTCGAGTATAATAAGAAAGAAAATAAATCCAGACTGATCAAATTTATATCATTAATTTCAATTTTATATCTTAAGTTTTAGCGGTAGTTTATAAAATAAAAACGACATTTTGGTAGGGTACCACATTAAGAAGCTTTCGGCGAGATTTTATGTTTTCATTATTCGGCGATAAATTCTCTGAGCAATAAATTTATGGGAATTTTATGAACACTGCATTTTAATTGTACCACTTCGACATTTATGGTTCGCTTGACGAGTATCCATATTTCAATTGTAAAAGCGATAATTATTTTTTCGTAGAACAATCTTTGTAATAAAATATCAATTTCATTATACACACGTTTTTTATATTATCTCTGGAAAAAACAAGTAATTTTCAAATGCCATATATATTATATTCATTATAAAATATTATAGTTTTATACAAAGCAGATTTTAATAATAGAAAGGAGTTAAATTTTTTTCGGAATGTTTAGTGTATATAGACTTTCTTAGTTTTATTTAAATCCAGCCCGTAGGCATCAAAAATAGTTAATTTTGTAAGTGCATAGAGATCTCAAAGGAAGTTTGAGATCGTGTACCTTGTAATTTGGAATTTCCCTTAGAGCGATAGATAAAAATGCAATTTTTTTTAAAGAAATCGTATTTAATACTGGTGTTATCTAATATCCTTGAACATTTTAATTACTGACTTTGTATAAAAAATCATCATTAATTATTATAAATATCGGCATATTAGGAATGTCTCACAAATATATATATTAAAAAGTCAAAAGTTTGTTTAGTTGAATGGCCGTATTTCAATAATTCTTTCGGTATTAAGGAGGAAAATTGAGGAAGGCTACTCAGCATCATGCTACTAAGAGCGGACGATCGATGAGAAGTACATTGCGATAATAGGAAAACATTCCTTTTTGAGAGCTTCCGACGCGTACGCTACGTTTAAGTTACAAATTAATCATGTATAATAGAATTATTTCTATTAAAATTTTCAAATAAAGTTAATGATAAAATTTGTCTAACTTTTAAGATTAGCTCGCTATCACCTTTTAAAATATTATCAAATTTTAATACGCAGGTCAGGAGCTATGTGTAAAAGTATAAAATGTCTTATTGCTCTCTAACAGATACATGAAGTATGAATTTTTATTAGAATCAAATCCACTCATTAATCCCGAACGAAAAATAACTCATAAATGAATAAGTCACGATGCGTTTGAAAGGGAAAAAAATCATAATCATGTTTGAACACGAGTTTGAAGAGCTACAATATGAGTCTCGATTGCTTCACTCGATTCAATTCATGGAAATAGTGCAAATTAATACAGTTGAAAATGTAAATTTGCTGAAATATCGAATATTAAGTATTATATAATCAAATTTTATTATATCAAAAATAAAACTAAGCTTT
>JAOSYY010000016.1:4971933-4991288 GCA_025727935.1 Hebomoia glaucippe
ATGTAAATTTGCTGAAATATCGAATATTAAGTATTATATAATCAAATTTTATTATATCAAAAATAAAACTAAGCTTTGTATAATATAATTGAAAACGTATGATTACCGCGCATGTATCTCTAAAAGGATAGGAATTCCGATCATCCAAAGGAATGTACGTTTTTTGTTAATTACTCACTCAAAATCAATTCCACAAGTAAAGTTTCGAATCTAAAACTAATACCCTGAATGATAACTACCTAATTAAGTTTAGAGAAAATATACCTATGTATTCGTAAATAATTACACATACCTATAATAAGAGCACATATGTTATATATGTGGTCTATTCAAAAAATAAAGTGAATTTTTAATTTTCGCGGGCTACATACATTCGACTATCGATTTTTTATTGTGTTATGTTAGAAGACTCGTTTCGAATATATGTTAACAGTTTCAGCAATATAACATACTTAGTTTGCTTATGAGAGGCAAAAAGTTAGATGTATTTTGCGTGTTCGGCGATTTCCTGCTGTCGAAAAAATGGAATCTGCATACCATTTTGTGTAAAGAATCGAATTAGGTGTTCAAATCCATTTAAAATATCGACAATGGAATGAGTGACTCTCGAGTCAAACAAAAATGTTTACAAGTGATACAAGCTTTTCACAGAAGGTCAACAAAAGCTCGCCAAGATAGATAAAATGTGTAGATTTTGCTGACTGTTTCCTCCGACTACCGCGGTGTTGTGCATCAGAAGTTTTTACCACATGGTTGTACGGACAAAAAGAAGTATTACCTTGAAGTCGTGCGTCGCTTGCAAAAGTCAATAGGAGGAATGCGTCCGGAATTGTGGAAAAACAATACAAGGCTTTTGTATAACGATGATGCAACTTCTCACTCGTCATTACTTGTTCGTAATTCTTTGGCCAAAATCAAATATGCATATTAGAACAGCTCCGAGGATTGGTAAAACGCTGGCACAAGTGTACTCGTATTATATGTAAAGGGGACTACTTTGAAGACAAATTAGAAATTGAAGAATAAATTAATATTTTCTTAGAAAGACAATAGTTCACCTTATTTTTTTAAACATACCTCGTATATCAAACAAAATCTAGAAACAGCAGTAGTTGAAAATAATCCTTTTACTGTATATTTATAACGTAAATATTGCTTCCAGCTACACCATTCATACAAGGCCACTAAAATGTGAAACACTTGAACAATTTATATGTATAGGGAAAAATAAATATCATTTTTGTAGTTATTCAAATCTCTTCATTTAAAAATATTATGACACTACAATTAATACAACGTGCATCTGTACGAAAAATTAGTAACATAAGCTAAATATAATGTTTTAGCTTGCGTTTTTATTCCTCGCTATAAACACTTCTTAACAACGAAAAGTATGACCAAGAAGTGCTCGCTACCTGGAAAGAAATTGTCCACATGAGTTTTACTGTTTTTTTGCCATATTTAAATCGTTGAAATTTTACCTTAGAAAATGTTTTAAGGTTGACATGTATATATCCTAATGATGTTAAAGAAGTGGGCATTTGCGCTCTGAAAATAAAAGATTTAGTAAGCTAACGTAAGGTTACTATTCAATACTATCCCATTACGGTTACTGTGCTGGATATACTGTTACGTACCTATGAATTACAAAGCACATAATTCTTTTATAACTTTTATTGCCATGATACCATTGGTTATTGTAGGCAGCATCGGCTATTCCTGCAGTCTAAAATAAATTAACTTCTTCTATATTTACATAACAAATAAGATAATATTACAGAGCAAAATTGTTTGAAATGGAAACTAAATATTAGTATCTTTTTTAAATAGCTTAACCTGACACTTCTAACAGTTAAATGATGTACAGAAATAATTATTTTGTATTGAATATATTCATCACCTGTCGTTATTTAAAAGTAATTAATCTTAAAAAATGACAAATGAAATCTTAGTAACTTTCTTGCACTAGTACCATGCATTAGATGATTAGACAGAAGAACACAGTAAGTAATCTACACGTATACAAGATACTAAAGAATGTCCTATGATTCGTCATAAAGCACTTTAACAATCTTCTATGGGATCGAAGCGTTTGTAATGAAATAACTTAGTAACCTGTATATAATAAATAAATGAAAATTTTAATTTAATAACATTTTTAAATTCACTGAATATAAAGTAGACACCCTAAATGCACAAAATGGTGGACGGAATATCGGCAACCGCAATAGATCGCTTTGGTACCTACCACAGAACAGGAAACCATTGTTGTTTTTAACGATATTGCTTATGAAAGATAAGGGTAAGGATATTAAAAGTTTACTAATCAGCTTAATAACCGTCGGTTTATTTACACAAAGTATTTACTTGTTTTTGCTTCGCTCGTGTTCATTTTAAAGTCAACCACTGCTGTCTAGTTCTAAATCATATTATTCTCGGATAAATTCATTGAATGGAAAGACACGCGATTTCCACTGACTTATTATATGTATAGAACACAACTAACAGGCCTTTCCTAGTTAGTATTTATGAAGTCTAACACTAACTGTGTTATACCGTCGTCAAACTTATTGCTAACAAATATTCAAAAAATCTCTCTGATAATATAATTTTGATACCTTTAAAATATGTTAAAAATTTACGTTACATTTTGATACCTTTAAAATATGTTAAAAATTTAATTTCTCCTTCTATGTTTATTTTATTACACTTACCTTCACAATCACGTTGCTACAGACATGCGCTTCTTAATTCGATATTAATTACATAATAAAAGCTTTTGTTAAATTATTACCTCTTCATAGAGCTGTTCGCTATAATAGCAAAATATGAAGGTAGGAAGTAATAAGCCAAGAACAGCGAAGAAATCATTTACGAGCTCCACTAAATTGTGCGTCACCTACAACAATTAATTAAATTATTGCACTTCCTATGTAACGTGAACTATTCTGGCATTTTAGTATGAAGCAAATTAATATACTTACATCCAAGTATCTGTTTTAATCTTCGTAAAAAGTACAGCAGAAAGGTTTTTTAAGGATTTTGAAAAGGAAATGACAACTACTGTAAATAATTTCATTTAAAAACTTACGCTCGCTCTAAATCCAAAGAAACATGAAATAATGGTTATGAATAATAAGTCGAAAAATAGCATCTTGTTAAAAATTTCATCTAGCATCTTAACATATCTGAAAATGATCATGTTATCCTTACTTAATATTATAAACACAAAAATTTAATAGTATGGACACTTGTTATTTTTTCACGCAAAAACTACTGAGAGAATTTCATTGGAACTTTAAAGAAATCGAGCTCATACATCAGAATAACACATTTATAAAAATATTGTGACACAGATGAAATCACGTAGCACCGCTATTTAGAATATATTTATAGATTTTTTTTATATGGGGGACGTGGCGTTTTTAGCCCGGTGGCTATTAAAACTAACCGGATGTTATATATATTTATAGAGCGAAACTTCTGTTATTGATTTTGTAGGTTTTCCATTTATATATTCTTTTGAACTATTATTAACAATCGTAACTCTTTTTACATATCTCAACAATACCTTACGAAAAAAACTACTAAGCTATAAAAATATTTAAATAATCTAGTCGCAGATATTTTAAATTGGAATAATAAAAACATATTTATTACATCCAGAAGTGAAAGACCTCCGGCAGCCGTGGTGATGCAACGTAATCACTATGGCCACCGAAACAGTGCGGCCTCACATACATGGCCGCCGGTACGGAGGCAAAAAAGAAATTGGACCTCCAAGCGATTGGATTGGAGACGTTCCGATATGAAAAGGTCGCCACGGAGGCCACTATCATACAAGCACCGGGTTCAAAGCTACACAACGTGTTCTGGGATAACGGAGTGCGTGAGTCTCGGCCATGCACAACGGTTAAGCTCCGCATTTTCGGCCTTGACTAGGCAATGGTTTCGGCCAACGTGCTTGAAGCAGTCGCTCGCAAGGTACTGATGCTCGCCAGAGCTGATCAAGGTCGGTGAAGTAAGGCTGTACAAGTTAGGATTTGGGTCCGA
This sequence comes from Hebomoia glaucippe, assembly GCA_025727935.1. Taxonomy (NCBI): domain Eukaryota; kingdom Metazoa; phylum Arthropoda; class Insecta; order Lepidoptera; family Pieridae; genus Hebomoia; species Hebomoia glaucippe. Next base: position 4,975,987 of record JAOSYY010000016.1, read on the forward strand.
CTGGGTGAGATGATTGATGACAGACGCCTAAGCCTAACTAGAGGCCGCCTCCTCATAGGATTAACGTTTCAAGTTTAAAATCGCTAAGGACGATACATAATTTTGCTAATAAAGTATACAAATTACAATAATAGTTGCTGATGTTTACGAATGAGGTCCTTAATTGTCAATTTTCCTTCTTCAGTTTGGTTTCCATCACTTCTCGGTGTAACATAAGTAAAGTCATCTCTAAGGAGCGCAAAATCAACACTAAGCATCGCGCATAATGTCACCATCAGTAGCTTTGTACCTATATATATGTAGATAACACTAAACACTGTAATCATAGAAATGAAAAAGTAGGTAATCAAAGGTTACAGAGGTATAAGGATCATTGTTAGAAATATAAGAAACAGTTCACTAAGTGCTTTTTCACTAGTAAAAGAAAATTCACAGCATTTTCTTCTTCTTTTAAAATACGATAAGTGATTTCTGTCAACCACCACACCACACTTTCAAGACCACTAAATTTAGGAGAGGCGCTGCCAACCTTAAAAGCCTTAGCCATATTACATTAATTGTTATTTATAGTGACGTTTTGCTAGGTGGCCTTATTTTTATTTTTATTTCGAGTATTCAGATATTCATGAACTGACATCGAAACGCTCACAACATTTTACGACTTTTCCATATACGAACGATGGTTCGTGACCCAAACAGTACTTATAATTTATTAGGAATTTCTTCCACCACATTGAATATTTAAAATTCCTCTGTTTTTGACACTCGCCCGGCCATTGACAGCCTGTAGACGAAGCAGAACACAAATCACATATTTTTAAAATGCAACTGCGTTCCGACCCAGACTCGAACTCGTACTCTACGGTCGCGGTTGCTTTATTTGACCGCAAGGCTACAGAGCCAAGTGAAACAGACTTCAAACTGTGTATTTGTCCACATAAGTTATACCACGAAATTTATATTGCCTTTTCCCTATATATTTTGAATCATTGATAACAATAAATGAACACGCTCTGCTTTTTAACTTACTTGTATATACTTGATATACGTATACTACAGCATAATGAAACCAGTTTTCTATGGGATCAAATGGCAAAATGGTACCAATTGGCAGTACAAAATCGGTTTCTTTTCCAAGCAATACCTTCCCCAAATTCAGACACGCTGGTGCCACTAAATTAGTCCACGATGGTATCATAAGGCCCCAATAGAAAACTGAATAAAAGTAATAGCTATTAAAAAGACTCTCATAAATAAAGTTATGAAATGTAAACCCTTCTTACCATGCGTCCATGAATTTAATTTTTTTAATATGCAATTCTTTCTTTTGATTTGCCGTTCATTTAAATTGTCTGTTCTCCAAGTAGCACCCATCCTTCTTATAAGTGAAGCTAGCTTTGCTTTTTTCGGTATAATAATTGCAGCCTTAAAGAGAACTAGAAATAGATGTATAGACAAATGTTCTTTTATTATCTGTTGTGTTTACAATATATCTGTCAAGTTATTTGCTATAATTTAAGAATAATATTTTCGAAGTTCAAATAAAGTATATAATTTATTCGAAAATAAGGCATTTAACATTATATGAATAATTACATCTCTTTTCCTACATGCGCATACTCATGCTTAATGACTTGAATATTTGGCATGGCTAATCATTCATACAAAATAATAAATGGGAACAATATATCTTGTTTCAAGTTTTAGAACAAGTTGTTATAAACTTTTCTGTAATTTTCGTACGATCAAATACGAAACATTACATACTATAAGTTTAGTTGATTGGACTAATTAGTATTCAATCAATACAAATAAACTCAAAATATAGTCTATGTTTTTAAAAGACTAACTATTATTAATAATTTTTGGTTAAATTTTATCTATGCGGTTTTTAAATCGAAATAAAATATATAACTTAAGATGCGCTCCTGAAATTCCTAACTATATCTTATACCCCGATCTTCACATAATCGGTGACAGACTACAGATGAAACGGCCTGGATATAAAAGTTGGCATAGTGCCTAAAAGTTCTACGTACCTTGTAATACAAGCAAAAACATAGACACCATGAACGCAAGCTCGGTAAGGGAATTGTTATTCGAAAACATTCTCAAAATATACAAAGATATACTTATAAACAAAACTAGAACATATGGTATTATGTAAAAATATCGTAATTTATTCCATACTGAATTGCACTTAAATATTTGCAGATTCGACCGGCCTAAGACATCCAAAGATAAAAGAAAAGGTTTTACGAATTCATCCGGAAAATCTTCCATTTTTAATAAAATGTGGAAAGTGTTTTAAAGTAAGTTGTTTTGATCTTTATATACAGAATCAATCCATTATTACGAGTATAATTGAGTATTAGGGATAGGTTTATAAAAACTATATGAAGTGTTAAAATTTTAAATAATTAAGAAATCTTTTGTGTTTATGAAAGGCAATTTACGACAAAATAGGTAAACAAGTGTTGAAATATGACTTACTTTTAAGACATTTTTATTAACAAACAGTAAATTAGTCCTGTATACTTAAGTTTTATCTGTAATTTCTTAATTATTGAAAATTAATTAATATACCAGCATCAAAGCTTATAAGAAAATGCATAACTGACTAATGCTAGACATTTTGTAGTCAGACATAGATATAATATGCTCATTGAAATAATATATTACTGATAAATTTATAATAACTAACGAACTTGTAAGTACAGAAACGGTTTGTTGATGATACAAGTGAAGCTATTTAAAGCATTAAAAAAAAAGAATTTCTAGTTTCCTCTATGCATTTTAAATTAAACATTTACTTTAAAATAATAAATATACAGAACCATAGAGATTCATAATATACAAACCGTTTGTATAAAATTACTGACCAAATCCCTTCTACGTAGTTTAAAATTTTCTGGGCGTTAGATTTTGTACCGTTTTATTTTGTTGTGTTAAATTACAGAGCTAGGTCAATTTGTATGCAAACTTTATTTTATATATTCTCTTTATGCCATTCAATATTAGTAATGTGTTATTTATTTTATTTCCTTTGTTTATTTTATGTCGATTTACCAGCAGAAGTTACATTTAAAACACAATCTGAAAATAATATTACCGTTATCTAAAATTATGTACAATAGATCCAAATTTATGATGATAATCCTATAAAACTCCAGTCACTCATATACTAATCATAGATAGGAAAATATTTAAAAATGAATTAGTATACAATGTGGTAGGAAGAACTCGTACTAAAGTATAAGCTCCGTTCGACTCACATACTTACCACTGTTCATAGATGGAAAGGGCATGAAGTAAACCTTTCGACTTCGACTTCAGTCTATGATTTTCCGAATATTGGTAATAAAAATACTTAAGGTCGACAGCAGAACGTCATAAAAACATTAACTGACTAAGGTCTTAAGGTTGGCAATACGTTTTCTAGGTCTCTTGGTCTTGGAGGTATACATTGCCAACCTACAACCACCAGAAGAATTTTATTATACTAATTTGCCCTTCGCCATAAAAATAACAAAGTCGTTACGGATTTCAGACACCTTTATTTAATTACTTGTAGAAAGTTGTAACATGAAGAGAATGAAGGCAATAGCGAATGAAATTAAAAATGACAAAAGAATTAACGGCTTTTTAAACAAAGGTCGTTTGATTGTTCGTACGAGATACACCAGTTATTGCCTAAAACTTGGAAATGAACCCAAATAAAATATAAGTCTTTTCAACGTGTAACCATAAATCATTCTATTAATCTAGATCATTCACAAGAAACAAATTCCTAAATTTAACGTATCTATTAGGAAGCATATCAAACGCAGGTAGGGGCCAAAGAAATGCCAGGAGCATCTTGACAGGGGTCTAACAATCCGTATATCCCGATCCTGATCGATTACGGCTTATTAATAGTTCCAGATAACGTGAATTTCTTATTAGAGGTTAGATTATTTATCAGCATTAACAAAAAATAGCTTGGAAATATTGTGTTCCAATAGTACAATCATATATTCTAATTATGATATATTCAACGCTTCTTAAAGATCTTATATACCTCTTGAACAATAAAACACATACATTTACGGAACCAAATCCAAATTTTACGAAAAAAACAGTAAACAATTTCTGCATATTAATAAAGCAATAAATTGAATTCCCAGTCAGCTATTTGGAGCAATCTCCTAACACACACCGTTAATGTTGACCAATATGTCATCCTTGAATTCAGCTTGGATCATTATCTATTTATTATATAGTATACTGCATAACAAGAATATTGATCGGAACACGTCCTTTTTTGTACAAATAATATTCCCTCGTGTCTACCAATGTATACAACATCACTCAAGAATCCTAATTATTTTATCTATGTTTATCCATCTCAAATCCTAAATTTACAGGAAAGATAGCGATGTTCCGTTAGAGTAATTATCGAGTAACATTGGTTCATTTAAGTATATTTTTGGACGAAGATTAAAAAAGTTATCATATCTACTTATATATTACTAGCTTCTGCCAGCGGCTTCGCTCGCGTTCTTTTCAATTGAATAATGTAAACCAAGGTGTAAAAATTTTTACACCTTGGTTTACATTATTGGACTTTTAGTAAGGGTCTCTATTTTTTTAATTATAATATAGCCTATAGCCTTCCGCGATAAATGTACTATACGACACTAAAATAAATTTTTCAAATCGGACCAGCGGTTTCTGAGATTAGCGCGTTCAAACAAACTCATCAGAAATTTCTAAGTCAAACAGGTATCTACGCATTTAAAAATAACAGGAACAAAATATATTAATAAGGGCCTGTGCTAAACTCTATTAGATAATAAAGAAAAGATTTGTTTTGTCAATACATGAGCAAATATATTTGTTTCACAACTCCCTCGTCATGTACTGTGGGAGATAGAAATCTTCGCTATGAACATTATGGGCTATATCGACAATCTCACGACTACATCGTTCTTGCCAACTTTTGACTTCTCTTATCTACCTTATTTACAATACTACCTTGCTAGGCTTTTTCTCTATCTAACATAAAAGTATGGCAGTATTCCAAATATTTGATTCCAATAATCTAGGAATTCTCTAAGAACCGTTCGTTTTTATTTTATAGGTATATAGCATAGAAGGAAACCTTATAAAAGTTGTTTGGTGACTGCTCGCGAAAACAAAGACGGGTGATAGCACTGATTACACCATTGATGAAGGGTCAGAAAAAAAGTAATCCTGACTGAATAAAAACATATTTTTAACATTTTTTATCAGCATTATTTACGCTCCATCTTGTGATCACAACTAAATGAAACGATAGTTTCATAAAAAATACATTACTTTAAAAAAAAAGAACCAGCAATGAGGCATGATAACAAACACAGTTGGACTAACATGATGGAGAAAAATAATGCTAATACGTTTTAAATATATTTACTCCGTCCCTTCATCAAAGGTGTCATTAGTATCATCACCTGCCTTCGTCTTCGGGAGCAGTCCCCAAACACCCTGTATACTGTTGCCCTCGACTTCACTCGCGTTCTACTTCTATCTAAATAGCAGAAGCGATATACGTATTTATTTTGATATTAAAATCAATTTATTACCACCAAATGTGCATTAGGAATAAGTTATCTATTTTAATTGTACTTATGGTTCACTATTTTGGCAATAATGATTTATACATAAGAGTGGCTTTTTTGTAACAACAACGTTTTGTGTTTGTGCGGCGCACACCAGAATAGCTCGCAGGTGGCAAATATTTCTTCTACTTACTGGACAACGTTATATTTTCAATAATTAATAGTATATACAGTGTAATCTAAATTATTGGAAAATTTCATGAACATATTTAGCATTACATAGCAGCAGATTTTGCGTAAAAGACTAACAAACATATATCCAAACATTCTGACAAGCTTTTGCGTTATTTAATAATATTACAGTAGAAAGTAGAATAGGTATCTTTAAGATACATTTACTCATAATAAATTAATCATCTTACCGCTGCAATGTTATAAAATGTAATACGTCTCTGAAAAAAAAATACTTCACCTATATCATTATGTAACATTATTTATGATATATGCAAAACTTACGTATCCTAGCTGATATGACACGTCATAAAGAACATTGAAGTTACATTTTAACATTTAACATTGTTGCAATATACAAACCTTGCTTATGCGTTTGAGACAATGTTAACATGGTACAGAGAAGGGATAACTAAACGCATTTAGCACACTGCTTCTAATTGCTAATAGAATAGTTTCGTACAGAAGTCATATATGCTATTTAAATTACTAACATTTCAACACTATTTTCGAATTGTATTTCATTTATTACAAGTAAATCAAGTATAATACTTGCTTAAAAATCTATAAATATAAAGAAATAATCTTGTGTATAAATATTCTTAAAACAAGACGTGTATATATAGTATGATGTGGCTAATCTCAGAAAATATTTTACCAATTATTCTGTATTTGTATTTTTTCACGGAAAAGGTTTATATGCTGTCCCCATGTTATATCCTATTAATCTACTCTTTCTTCCTACGACAATATAGAAATACAACATGCGTATGAATTTCATTAATTACTACGTTTTCTAATTTATTTCTAAAATATTGACTACAATATAAATTATTCAATCAAATGTTTACAAAATTTATGCTTTTAATAGGCTTACGAGGTATTGTTGAATAAAAAAATAGTAGTCCTTTCTCCACATTTTTTTAAACAGAAAAGCCTTTTCTTATAAATTAAAGGTATAAAAATTATTCTCTGAATTGTATTTGTCTGTAAATCTTCCAAGATTGAATTATTCAAGATTGATTTGTAAATCGTGTACTGACCAGTCAGGTGAAACTTGGAAACATATTGTTAACGTGTGTCTCTGATTTGATTGCATGAAACAGTAATTTCGAAGTCAAATAAAATTTCCTTTTATTGACAATCGTATTTTATATTCAGGCTTTTTTTCCTTTCTTTTGACTATTTACAATGAGGTGAATGTTAATTGTTATTATGACTCCTATTGAACTAGGTAATAGCTAATTAGGCGCTTCCCCTTATATCTTGTAAATATTATCGTATCAACCACTATACTCATATAATGAATTATGGATACAATGTCACATAAAGAACTAATTATATTACAAAAACCTATACAAAATTAAGCCTAAAGGACCACGGTATCGTATAGCGTGGTTTATATAAATTATTAAGTATGAAATCAAACGATTTTTTTATTTCTGGAATCTTTTATCCTCTCCTTAGTTTACGTAGTTGATTATCCGTAACACATTATAACACATTGAAAAAAAGACGGAAGTTATTTATAAAAAACTTGGTTGCATAATCTTGACTAATGTTTGGTCAGTCTTTTGTAGTAGAAGTTTCATCTTTCAGCACCATATGTCTGCAGGAAGCCGTAATGAGTGGATGCAAAGAGAAGAAAGTGCACACAATGCCGCCCGACACTGATGAATAACTCGGTAAACCTCGACCTTCAATAAAAGACGATAACGTAGAGATGTCAGAAGCTTTGGTCATTTTCATTAAACACCACGCATTGGGCTATAACATAAAATATATAATTTTGACTGTCAACGAAAATTTTTTAATTTTTGTTTTAATGATAGATAACGAATAAGAAGACATGAAATTCCTTATGTATTATATTTATGAGATTTTAGAGGAGCTAATAAAAGAAAACTGATTTAAATTTGTGTTAAATTTGGGTTAATTAAATAAAAGTAAAATATTTTTAATTAGGTTTAGTTTTACATTGACCAACGAGCAACAGAAAGCGCCTAGAGACCTTGAAAGATGTCATACGTCTTACGAATGCGATAGTAATCAGTTCATAAACGCTATATTTCTACGCGATAAATTTGTTCAGTATACGCTGATCTTTGGATTACTTGATGAATAGCGGGCACAGATTACACGATGTTTGTCTCCGCTAAAAGGTCGCTAGTTTTAGAATTCTGTAGACAAATGAATTTTTATATAGTGCCTCTTCTACTTTGGCCATACGGATCGTATGCCAAACTTTTAAAAATAAAATAGAAACCATAAGTAGAAACAAATTTGTTTTGTCATAAAAGTTGTGTTAGAACACACTGAGAACATCAATTATTATTCTGTATTTATAATTATTAGATAACCTAAAAAAGATCTACTTAAAATATTATTGATTTGGATTTGTGGTCGTTTGCATATCGAAATACCTATGAATATTTTTTGCGCTTGTTATTTCTTCATATCTGGTTTAGTTTAAAAAAAAGGATTGTACAATAAAATACTTTTTTTGTAAGCTTTTCACAACAAAGCAGTATAACTTTTGATCAGGTTTCATATACGTGAAATATATAAGAGCTATTAGAGGCGTGGCTTATTTGTTTCATTTCTTAATACAATTTATCTATTTCATGTCTCACCTAAAATGCGTATCCACATTCAAAATTGTTACAAAAAATTCTTCGGACTGCCAACTTGTTCATTATAAAAATATATAAAAAATGAACTATTGAAATAGTTCAATAGTTCATTTTTTGTAATGTAGTGGGCGAAAATAAGCATAACAAAATGCACTAACACCAGGTTTATCGAATGATATTACCTTCATATTTTACTTCTTACATAATCTTGTAATAAATATTTAATAAATAGACATACAATTCCAGAGGACTAGCTCTCTTTATAAATAAAATACATTTTATTTCGCAATACGTAAAGTTTAGCAGGCGATAAAACTGTATGAGCCAGTTCGAGTGGAGGACCCTCCAACCGAACGCTTGCGATGGTCAATTGACTTTGAAACTAGAAAACGATCGCTCTTTCAAACTATGAGTACCAACAAATTGGTTTTTCTTCCACTCACTGGAAAATATTTAAGTATTTTGACGGACATTTGTACGTAAAGTTTATAAGTTTGTACGTAAAAAGACGATTTCTTTAAATACAACACCAATATAAACATTCGTTAAATTCATTGCAAATGCTTATTCTATGATGGAAGAAAATTTTATTAATCTTGAATCAACAGTAATTCCCAGATAAATTTATTTATCAATAATAAAGTATTAAACAGCGCTTAGTTGCACAAAATATTACAAAATAATTAAATATAATATTTCATATTCGATGGGTTGTGGAGAAACTTAAACGCCAAGGTATGTTGCAAAGCTGCATTTAGCAGTCTTCTAGGCAGGCACAACACTTTGATATTGAGTACGGACTAATTAATAAACTAGTAGACTATTATTATATTTCTTGTATAAATAAGTTTCTTCATTAACAACTCAAATTTACCATAATTTCCTAAAAACTATACAAAAAAGTTAACAGTGTATTAGTTATAAAGCTTTAAACCTAAACAATACGAAAGGTTACTCTAGCGCAAAATCTATGCAATTCTTTCTGATATTATGTTATATATGAAACAAAATTCAAATATGCTAGTTTTATATTTTTGCGATTAAATATTAGAAAAAAATACTATAATAATATATAGAAACACAGCATAATACAATACATATTATTCAATGCATAAAAATCTCTTTTTATCCTTTTATAGAGATTCACTGTTGTGTAAAACTATCTATCACGCTGACAATCAAATCTTGTATTGAATTTTTTATCAACTTCCAGTTGGTTGATTTATTTGATATTTTCAGCTCCTATCAGAATTTTAAAACTGCCACCTGAAATGAATTTGCACCGTATAATGACGGGTTGTCAGTTAGATATCACATTGTATATAAATAAAGTGTCAAGGCGTCAATAAATATAGATAAATTTAAACGGTCTAATTTATAAAACTGGCTAAAGATAAACCCTGTTATGGAACAGTTTTAACATTCATGAATCTCATTTTTAAGCGGCAGTCCAATAAGTTAATATTTTTTATAATTAGAATCGAAAAACATACATACTATTATCAAATAAAAGTTACACATAACAAATTAAACACGTATTCATATATCAAACATTTACATTAACCAAACTCAAATTACTGTGTGAAAATAAAGATTTATTTACATATGTATTTCTAATTAAAATACTATTATGTTTTACCATATAAATCTACATTTATCCCTACGGATTAAAACAATATTTCGTATATAAAAATTTCGGGAATAGAGGAATAACTAACAGAACTAGTAAGATAGAAGTTTACAATTGGGAATTGGATTTTAGATCGGTCTGTTCATTGGCTTATTCAAATCTACAATGACTTGAAAACCTCCTTAGTACTTCCGAACAGATCGCCCACGTGGTTGTCTTTATAATTTGAATAAGTTTATAGATGAAAATATCGAAAAGAGCAGTTATGCGCATTTCGATAAAAGCCTATTAAATTCCGTTAAAAAAATAAATAACGTACCATGGGGTTATTAAATAACTCAACTTTAAATTTTAAATGAAATTTCATTTTTCTATTATCAAAATTACTCCAAAACAGTAGATAAAAGAACTAAATATTTTTATTATTTCTAGCGGAGCATCAAACAACTTCGCATTTTAACTTCTGCACTGCAACTGAAATATGAAAGTTTAAAGAATAAAGCCCGCGATTTAATATTCCGTTGAAAATGCAAAATAAGCCAATGTTTCTTTGTTACTTTCACAAGTACTAACAGTCGATATTGAAAGGCTCTTTCTCTTTTTATAATCCACTGAAAAACTGTAATCGCTGAATAGAGCAAGGATTTAAATCAGAGTTTTAGTCGCCATCATTGTTAGCTTATGTCTTATTAAATTCGTTCCTAAAGACCTTTTTTCTTCCAAGAAGCTAACAAGAAAATGAACAAAACTGAAATAAATTAATTTATTATACAATCTTTAGATATCCAATAAATCTATGTTAAACAAACATAAACGAAGAATTTAGTTTTGCATTAAATTTCCTGATCATTTTAATAATTTTCAATAACAAAACATTAGAAACAAGATTTAACTCCATAAAAATCAAATAAGATGTAAGATTCCGAATTAAGTACAAGGATGACTAATAAAACGTGTTAAAAATTATTTATCATAATTCAAATGTCATTTAACAATAATAACTTAAATATTGCAATTAAATATGCTGTAAATGATGTTTTACTTATAAAATATAATGAAATATGAAAGCTAGGAGAGTTAACACGCCAAACGGTCCTTGTACAAGATTCATTCATACAATTTCATGCGTTCAAAACAATGAGAAAAACAATTTCAGTTACACAACTAACACGACAATGTTGCATTTAAAACCATCATACTATGAACTACATATTTTCCTGTACTTGTTCTAAAATCTGAGATAATATTAGGAGGTAATAAAACGGGAGCGTTACATTTAAATTGGACACGTTGATGCCATTCCAGGAACGTCGGTCTAGCCAATTAAACTATAGGAAGTTGTAATGAGATCTGCACAAAATTGAACAGTCAAAATGGCTGGTAGATAATGCAAAAAGTTTGCGGTGGCATCTTTGTTTCTGTTTAATGGAGTCCACAAGTGGATAATATGTCTGGTAAAGTTATTCTCGGATGATATTTAATCTTTATTTGCATGTGTCTCGCTACGAAATTGTTTGTGAATTTCTAACCAGGTTTTTAAAAGATACTAGTTCATATAAAAAAGTATTTATTACAAGTGGTTTGATTTTAAAACAAAATGTGCTGAATATGAATTTAGCATAACTCTAAATATAAAAGTCATATTATTTATGTAAGTGATACATGTAAGACATCACATATTGCAGGTTTTAAAATATCTATAACAATAACGTATATTCTGATTCAAATTATAATTATTTTTCTGATAGACTTAAAAGTATCATACAAAGGACCCAAAGAAACTTTCTCTACATGTTACGCGTCCATAAGTGAACTGTTTCTTAATCACAAAATATTATAGGCGACACCGCAACCCCACATGGTAGTCTATCTTAGGTTACAATTGATTACCACAATTTGATTGCATAAAAGAACCAACAAAGAAAGTACGTATAAGAAGCTGTTGATCCTTTCCAATAAATGATAGAATTACATAAGCGATAACGTTTAAGAGTTCAGCTTATTCAAAGAGAACCTGGCATTCACCCAAGATTCTACAGTGAAGTCTACGTTGGCAAAAACTTTCAAATAGTGGCAGGTACGACCAGAGTTTGTGATGTGGTTTATAAGTTAAATTGATTTCGGCTATTTGATGTAATAAGTCGATATCGCCAACTAAGCTCTGATCAATTTTAGAAACATATTTCTTCGTAAAGTCAAACCTATAAATTGGGCTTATAGTATGGAAGTTAATAATACGATTTAATGTACCGGTTAGAGATTGTATTAATATATATATATATATATGTGTGTGTGTGTGTTTATTTAAGATGTTAGAGCAAAATGTGACTGTGATATTCTGGCATAAAAGCTAGTTCCAAAGTGTGTATAACTGAATTTAGTTACGTCCCGAGTTGTGGTGAATATTTCGTTCATAAGAATTCTTGATCTAATTAACCTGTTGTCAAAAGTTTTATTATCCTAATAAGTTTGACATATCGCACACCAAATTTGTTAACGTTGAACATTAATCTTATACTTTACGCCATATCCAACTGCATTAACGTTTTTAACACGAAATAATTCGAAATTTGTCACAGATAAAAATTAGTTCATGAGATTATATAAAAAAGTGCAGAAAAATATAATTTATTTTATTTAATACATTCAAAAACAATTCAATGCAATGAGGAGGAATTCTTGCGGTAAAATTTCGACATGATAAATGCTATGAAAGTTGACGATGACCAATGTTTTTAATGCACTTATTATGTAAATGACAAGATAAAAGTCTCTTTCTCTACACAACTATAGTAGAAAAGTTTATTTTATTTAATTCCGAGAAATATTAAATATTGAATAAGTATATGCCTGGATCCTACAAGAACACAGGTATGAATAAAAATTTGTAACGAAACTCGCTATACTAAACTTAAATACGTTTCTGGAAGTCCCGAATGAACTTTGTTGGCTGGCTCTCAACTTTAAGACAAATAGTGTACTACTTATATAATGTACAAATACATGATTTTCTACGACAAAAATATTTTAGCCACTTTATTAACTAAGGCCAAAGCTTAAATTGGTAACGAAAATGAACTTAGTGCTTGGTTAACCGACATTAAAATAATTTTAAAGAGTACATCTTGACTCAATGATGAAAAAAATCTTAATTATTATTATGTTTAAATTAATCATACATGTTCATTGGTTTATTATTGCTGTATTTATTAGGATTAGATTAGATAGATTTCTTAACATTTATGTTAACATAGAATTGTAATAATTAATCTATTTACCAGTATTTGGAAAACTTCATGCTGTAGCTTACATGCGGTCTATTGTCAAGTCGTTCTTCCATATTAAATTATAATAATAAATTTTACTGTATTTTTAATAGAGCAGTTGGCTTCCGAATAGAATGTATAGGACAAACGGGACAAAAAAAAAATATATCTAGGTTTTAGACAGTTAGGTGTTAGATAGTCTTACATTTCCATTATTAAAATAACGAAAGCAGAATATAATTACAAATTATTGATTTCTTAATGCAGTTAAAGTAATTTAAAATTCTAAAAACCATTAAGAAAAGTAAATCCGGCATTCTTATTTCAACGAAAAATCCAAATTCTTCACTCATTTCATCCACCGCGAACATTTTGAAAATATATAGTTTTTATACTTAGTTTTACTTGATTTTATTTATCACCTGTCGGGAAGTTAAAACGGCATTATAAAGATTATAGATTTAAATATATTATAATCGTATGTAAGATTGTTGTCGTCTTTGGTCGTAAGATTCAATATTTATCTACTATCATACTTGTGAATTTAAAATAAAGAACGTTTCTAAGGAAATAATAACATTAATTTCTACTTTTCTTTAGGACGTGATTACTGTATTTGTATTTGGCGTTCTTTTTAGTCTACCCAACCAACTTTTGAGCTCAACAAAAATTAAGGAGTGTTCTATAACAATACTCTTTCTTTACTATTTCTGGAATTATTAAACGCCTACAAGCTTTTTCATCCACTTTAACCTAGGAGCTAAACGAAAACGAATACATGTCGCAAGGATAACTTTAGGAGTTGCATAGACATATTTCCCTCTCGTAAATGAATTTTCTATACCTACCTTCAGAAAACGTTGTTTCTAAAGCGCACATTCGAGAAACAAACGTAGTTAGAGATGTTAAATATTTGGTGCACAGAATAATTCGTTAGAGCTTTCTAACCACTTCAATAACTGTGCAATTAACCTTCGTTAGAGACTTCCTTCTTGAATACTAAAATACTCAAGAAGGTACAAGTAAACTGTATTCATCATTTTACATTTATAGTTTATGTTTATTATTAACTAAATATGATGACAGTCTAAGTCAAATACCTCATTCTCTGGGAAACTCAAAAACCAAGCCATGAAAAGCATTACGAAAACACCCTTTTCAATATTTAATATAACGTATTAGCTACAGAATTTTAGAATCTAATAATTTTATAGATTATTTGTATAAATAAGGTATTTATAATATACAAAGACTTTTTTTCGACAGAATAATTAAGGTACAGTACAAGCTATCTTCAAGATGATTAAATTCAATTAGAAATGTAGCAAATAGATGCTTGTTTAAAAACTGTTGTATCCCTTCTTTATCTTTAATTGCTATCTAAATCTTACATAAATAAAATTAAAACTCGTTAAGACACGTAATTGTCACGCCTCAGCATCATAAAAGCTTCGCAGACTTGCATTCAGTGCACAATGAATGGTAGTAATTACAGACGACGTTATCGAGCTACGCTAAATCTCCTCGCCGACTTTAATTAGTTACATAAGGCATTGTGCGGTACTAAAGCTATTTGAGGCGGCATTGGCCATACAATATTGTCCAACGGTCGGTAGATTATTGTAAGTTTTAAATATTACAGGGTGGGAAATTTTCTTGTTAAAACAATATTACGCGTAATTTGAGAAAGTACTTACAGACCAAACCGTTTTTGAAATTCCATAACTGAGTAAAAAACGTATTTAATACTCAACATAATATACAGGGTGTTTGAAGACTACTCCCGAAGCCGAAAACGGGTGATAGCAGTTATGACACCTTTGATGATGGGACGGATGATGTATATATATATATTAGGGTGTCCGTTATTTCCCAAGTTGATTTTTTTTTTTGCTGCCGCCCCCTGAAGTTTTAGTTTTTACTCTAAAAAAAATTACCCAACGTAAACAAGCTCTTAATT
>JAOSYY010000016.1:4991388-5012852 GCA_025727935.1 Hebomoia glaucippe
ACACGGGCACGGTTTAACTTGAAAATTAAGAGCTTGTTTACGTTGGGTAATTTTTTTTAGAGTAAAAACTAAAACTTAAGGGGGCGGCAGCAAAAAAAAAATCAACTTGGGAAATAACGGACACCCTAATATATGTGTGTGTGTGTGTGTGTGTGTGTAAAGCGTACGCTTTTCTTTGAATAGTGAGCTATACACTAAATGAAGATTGCGGTCGGTGAATTTTGCTCTTGGGAGGAGTACGAGGATTTGCGAATGTCTCCGCTGTAGAGACATCGTTTATGAAGGGTTAATAATATTAGACGACAGGCAAATACCAATTTAATGAAATGTAGGCTATACAAAGAACTCGGTGTCAGGAAATCCCAAGAATCTACATTATTTATAACAATTAGGTGTATGTTAAATTAGAAAATATCGATCATAATTTTGGCAGTTTATAAACTCTTTAGAGACTAAAACATTTCGAACAAAAATAGACAACTATCATGCGATTACACCCAATTCTTTTAATGAGTAACTTCGTGTTTCGATTATTTTACCTACTGGGAAAAAGACAATAGGCGATCAGCTCCGTATGCTTAAACGATACAACTTGATTATGTTAATTACCAGGCATTCCAGATTCCTCATTTGTAATAATAACTATATATAAAATAGCACAAACAAGATTTCCACATGTATATTCAAAGCAGAAAAACGATAACATAGAAGAAAATATTATAAGAAAAATCTACTCATGAAAGGCCTAATTATTATTCTTGGAAATAATGTTCCAAACATATTAATTATAGGAGTTACTCGCTTCAAAGAAGGCGGCACGTTAGACACAATTCCTCATTAATTACGTTTACTTACGTGACTCCCATACAGATGCTATATAATAATATTCTCAGACCATAAGGGACCACACAGAACATTCGTAGAGTCGCATTTAAATAATATCTTATTTGACGAACGTCACATATTTTTGTTTAAATAAGCCTATGGCTTGGTTTCCGCTCTCATCAATTTTAAAAAGTATATTGTATTATTCTTAATGGGAATGATATTCATAATAATATCAGTGATGCGAATATGCGAGGTGCTTTCATGAGCTATTTAATGGTGGTGTTGATAAAACTAATAGCCTAACTTACGCCTCAGGAACATAGGTGTTACCAGTGAGGGTGCCCTAAGTAGTGGTCCAGTCAATTGAGTTTTGTATAAAACTTATTCTGATATTACTAACATGCGTTTCAATTATATTTCTGAAGATAGATTTGAACTACTCTAAATATTGCTTACAATTTCATGAAAGTGGTGCTTAATTAAACGGTTTAATTGACGCTTGTCTCTCTCAAAAGTCGAATATTACGAGACCTAATTAGGCCGAGGGAGATCTGTAGGATTTAGATAGACCGTGATTTCACGGGTGACAGTCGAACGGCTGTTCGGTTGAACGAATATCAACCGATAGTGAATTCGACCCTTCAAATTTCACTTTGATTAATAGGTTTTGGAGTTGATACGAGTAAACAATATAAATATACGTAAAATCAAATATTATGTTACGTCTGGCCGATCAAGAATATTTCCACATCTCTTTCCTGTTTTCTAAATAGTCTCCCGTTGCCCTTCATGTGTAATATTTACTTTTATACTACTCTAATTGGATATTTCTTATATGCCGGTCCTAAAAATAGTTCTTTATTGTAATATTGGTTTCTAATAAATGTGGATTAAGTGACAGTTTGATAAACCAAGTGTCTAACACATTACAGACATCCACCATAAATCAAGACACATTTTAAAAAAACATCCTGCGTTGTATCTTTTCATGACTTTATTTGGGTAGAATATCGTTATAGTAACTTATTATACTCACAATTCATACTGTAAAGTTCATAAAACGAACTCACGTGTATAATTCTTCACTGCATGATGCATCTTTAATGGCTATGCCATAAGCCGCATTAAAACTAACATCAAATATTCATTTCCTCGTACAGCATTAAGCCCGGATATAGCTGACATTAAAATATATTGTACTCATCTCGTAAAACGATTTTATACGTAGCTTATAGAACAGGTTAAAAATTAAATGCTGTAGATATTATCTCAAAAGCAATGGTACTAACGTTAAGGATGTCTTTAACTAAATGCTTTAATCTGGCTCTTTAAAAATAAACACGATTTCCATACAGTATAATGTTAGATATCTGAAACTGGGTCGATGGTGAATCTTGACATGCGAATCTTATATTGTATAAGATGTTTACTATATCTGCGGTTTGCTGTTCAGTGATATGCTAAAGTTTAGAATTAGAGGTCTCAAATGCCAGTCTCAGAATTAAAATCATTAACCTGTTCACCTACATAAACCTACGAAGAAAATTAACCAATGAAACAAAATACGACCAAGACCCGTAAATTGTTTTCTCCATTTAAATACTTTTAAAACACGTAACTTGCATCTAATGTATACAATAATATTAAATATTCGTATTTATATAATCTACGTAATTATTATAAAGATTATACATGATAAAAACTTAATAAGTGTTTAAGAAAATAATTTTTTCTCTCATATATTTATTTTCTCAATTAGGTTTTTTATAAAATAGATATAAAAGTAAAATACAAAAATAAAAATAGTATAAAAAAAATAATCTGGAAGACCACCAGCAGCGGAGCTTGGGCTAAGCTACCGACGGCTAGGGCCGCAGAGAAAGAAACCTTCTGACAATACGTGCTGCCTTTTGCATCTGTCCTTTGATACAACTGTCTAGCGAGAGACTTTTTAGATGTTGGTTAAGACAAATATTATTATTATTTACGCAATTTAACTCTCTAAACACTTAGGATAACTTCTAAAACATGAACCATTATTAACAGGCAAACTCCAACCCACTTTTAATTATAAAAGTAATAAGTTATGGCAAAGATATTTTGGAAAACATTTACTTTTCCTTCCATTAGGCGAGATGAGGCCGGGGATTGTCCACTCAACCGAATCCTTTTTGTTTCGCATCAACTTGTTTATTACCGGCAATTTTTCATCAAGGAAATTGAACGCTACTTTTATTGAATATAAAATTTATAGGATAATATTTGTTTTAAAACAGATGAAAATAACAAAACATCAGATAAACTAACATCTTAATTAATATTTGTAATAATTTTGCAGTAGTTCATAAACAATCATAAATATTACTGTGTTTTATTAAGTTATAAAATATTTTTTTTATTTATTGCATACTCGACCGAGTTTAAATTTTCATTCATAAAAACAAAGTTATAATACTTTAAAATTAACAATGTGTTCGTGCAGAGCAATAAATACGGTTAATACTAAGTGAAATAATTTAAAGCTACATCGTAAGAATTTTAATATAAATATTTGGCTTTGTTACTTCACAATTAATTACTTTTAATTAGTATTCCTATATAATAAGTGATGCCAGCCACTTCTGTATACATATATAATACACAATAACAGAAGTCTCAGATGGCGTTGTAGGCTGTTGTGCTCTGTAGATGGTTAGCATAGCATAAGTTTAGAAAAACTGTAAAGAATAGGTACATCTAGAGAATAGTTGTTCATGGCACGGATTACACATAAGTATTTCTAAGTGGTATACTATAAATAGGAGCAAAGTCTGACATCATCACAGATGGCGGTTCACTTTCATTTCGATACATGGACGTAGCGTCTACAAGAGGAATATCATCGCTAACACTTTCTCTTCTCTTTCGTCTCCAATGAATAACAATCAAAAACACACATACGATTATACACAAAGCTACACCGGACAGCCACCAATCTGAATTGAACTGTGTTGAAACAACAACTTTCATCCTATCATTACAAGCATAACTTGATGCAAGAGTTGTAGTGCATATTCTTATGATGTATTTGTTAGCAATTTGCGTATTAACTATAATATTTGTTGTATTCCCAGGTACACAAACTGTGTGGGGCAACAGTAGACTATAATCATTAAACTTAATTACAGGCGAAATCTCAACTGTGTACGACAACACCGCCCCATTTATAGTTTTAGGAGGATCCCATTTCACAGAAACATAGCCTTGTTCATTTGCACTCATGAAAATTATTGTTGATATATCACCACTTGTCGATCGCAACGTTCTAACAACACTTCGGGCAGAACCGCTGCATTTTTCTTTAGTACACGTTCTTAACTCAAATTTATAGTCACGATATGGTGCTAAATTTCCGACTTGGAAACTTTTTCTCTTCCCATTTATATTTAAAACCAAACTTTTAACATACGGTCCAATCGTTTTGTTTCCAGGTCTGTCAGTTTTAAGGTCACAATCGTTTATAACATTACATACGTCAAAATATTCGTCAACCATCGCACCAACTGTTACTGTGGATAGGACACCACACATCGATTCACAACTTTTATCATATTTCATAGGAGCTCTCATAACTTTTGCATGAATTGAATAGTCATCTTGCCAGACGTATTCATTAGTCGAACAATGATCTCTTGCTGTTATATCAGAATCATGGATATTTATTAATATAACGTCTAATTCATATCGTACTATATGAGGAAGATAATCTAAATGATCAACCCATCGAATTACAACTACTTCAGAAGACGATGCAGTCAACTCTATTATAAATGGTGGTTCTGGTTTTCCTATAAAAGTTGAAAAATTTTGTACTGAGCTACGTGCCAAATGCCTATTTTTCGCATCATATTTTTCTATACAAACAGCGTATTTCGTAGCTGCTTGAAGTGAAGATAATTCAACTTCAACACGACCTGGAGTATTTGAAATACTAATAGCATGCCAATCAGATTCACTACATGCTTCTGGAACCATAACATTTTCTCGATGGTAAGGCACTTTTACATACAAAATTGTATAATGAACATCCGGATTAGAATCTGGATAAAAAGAAACTATTATGGAAGTTTCGTTTATAACACGTATTTTTAAATTTAGGGAAACTTCATCACAACTTCCACTGTAGCCATTTAAACCTTGCGGCATGTCTAACTCATTAGGTGCTTCTGGAAAAAGAGGCAACAATTTTTCTATTTCATTCATGCATAGCATTTGATTTCTATAAAACGTCACTGATCCTTTATCGACTATTAAGTTTTTCGTCACATTCGGCATAAATAGAGTTTGTAAATTTTGCATATCATGAATAACCAGACTGTATTTATTACCGTATAGTTTTTCTCCACGTATTCGACGTAAAGATGGAAGAAAATCTAAAGATGTGATAACAATTGATCCTCGGACTTCAACATAATCTGATACTTCTTGTATACGTTTTAGATAATATCTTAGTTCGTTCATAGCTTCTGACAAAGCTCTTATATGTATAGTTAAATATCCTTTTACGTAAACACATTTTGCAGCTGCTTGTATGGAAGCTAATGTTTGGAGGGTGAGGTTATAACAAGTCTGGAAGAAAATTTTTAAATTACTTTTAAAAAGATTAACGATAGTTATTACCCTATATAGTTGTTATATTAAGTTTAAGTAACATAAGTGGTTTTCAAAAGAGACCCTATGTAATAAGTTAACTTTTAAAGCACATTTAGAAAATAAATTTAGTTCGTTCCTAGGCATTGGCAAAGCACTTTCATTTTTAAATTCTCCTGCCCGACCAGAAAGTTAATTCGCTCATCTTACAAATTTGAATTGAGAATAATTATTATATCCTATGTAATACTGCGATGATTATTTAGTAGTATATGCATATAAGGTAAACGGAAAATACGTTTCTAGATTCAATTCATACAAAATTTGATTTCGATAGGATAGTTAATAATAATAGTTTCACTCACGATAGCACCTTTATTAAAAATGGTCTAAGTATATTTAAAATAACAAAAGGATAGAATAAAAACGTACTTTTTGACAGTTCTCGCAATTTTTACAGGTGATTTTGCCCTGAACAATGTATTTCACGTAGCCTTCAGGGCAATCGGATACACATGTATTGTTCCACGGCCAACGATCCAAATGAGTACATTCATCTATTGTAACACAGTAATTACTGTCTGTCAGCGTTATTCTGTAAAATAAAAGAGATAATTTTGCCTGTAATACAAATCGAACCGTATTTTGCTTGTAAATCTAGTTGTACAGTAAGTAAATATTTCTGAAAAGTTTGAATGCATAGTGATTATTTTTTTTAAATAAAAATCAAATCTTCCATTATCTGCATAATCGAATATGTAACGTTTTTATGTACAATTGTTATTATATTTTATAATGCTCGCATATGATCAGAGAAATGTTAAATTTTGGTCCACCTGACAATGTTCATAGATGAAGGGTACGTAAAGTGCAGCCGGTGTTTCACCTGCAGTCATTAAATTTCCGAACCAGTGAATCAGTGCCTTCCTGAATTAATGCCTTGTATCTCGTCTCGGTACGAGTTTTACATAAAAAACAAAAAGCAATCAGTTTAAGCTGTGTTTAATCAAAGACTAAATGAAGGCTGACAGGCTATGTCTAGACACCAAAGGCGACTGGCTGGTGAAAATATTAGTTGAGCGTGTTTAAATATAATATCTACATTATTTGAAGAATGTATCTAACATAATTAATTGATTAACACAATAGCTATCCAGGCATGCTTTTTCGCTTATTTCTTCACACAACGCCCTTTATTTTCCTATTTTTAACATGTTTATTTCGAAACGTTTATACAAGAGAGTCTCATCCATGTAGCTGCGGAAAAAAGAAGAAAAAAGCGATGCATCGACTATTATTAAATGTAAACTATAACAAAGGAGAATGAAGTATTATTAAAGATCCAACGAACTAAATATGCAAAACTAATATCAAATACAGAATATTAAAAGAGACATTTTATAATTAATCATGTATAAGTAAACAAACACATGAATAATAAAAAGAAAAACAAAACAACGTTGACCGAAAACAAGCAACACTAAGTACCTCATTTAGACTCGATACAGGGCTATTATTCAAGATTTGACTTGGATATCCGATGTCGACTTCGAACAAGACACTTAGAATTTGTATAACAATAATTTCTTTTATTCCGAAAACAATAAGTTAAGAATTACATTCTAAAATATATATTTACTTTACAAGCTATAAAAAATTAAAATAAAATATAATGTTGTCTTCCGACTTTCACTGGTACGAGTGGTACTGGTACGATACAACTAGGTGTCCTACTGTCTAGATTAATATTTCTAAGATTTGATTACATTGTTCAATTGTCATAATTATTATTTTCCAACGATATACGGAAATTTAGTATGAAAATTCTGGACTTCACAGACTGAAAACTCAAACGCACTCTGTATTCTTCAGTTAATACCTAGTAAAACAAATATGTAATAACAGTAAATAATGGTATTACCATATACTTACGTTCCATTGGGGCATGTCGCAACACATTTCTCTCTATATGTATAATATCGGCAAAGTGAACAATTCTTGGTATCAGTCAATCGACAACCGACACACTCGTGACTACACTTCTCTGCCTCCGGTCCTTCTAGGAAACGTTGACATTTCCTGTTATTGTTTATATAAAAAATTATATCATTATTTCTTACCTTAGCAATAAAAATAAAAATATCGAAAATCACTGAAATATAATGGAGAGCGAGAGGAAACCCCAAACATTTTAATCCGCCAATGACGGGCATAGAATAATAATAAATTTAAGTTCTTATATAGTAGAAAAATATACACTAACTAGCTGTCCCCGCTAACGTCGTTTTGCCACATAAATATTTAGGCGTTGACTGTAGAGGAGTGAAAATTGGGGGTTGTATGTATTTTTATATGCTGTATCAGAAAAAAATAGAAATTAAAAAATTTGTGTCAAAATAAAAAAAAAACTTAGGGGTGGACTACCCCTAACATTTAGGGGGATGTAAAATAGATGTTGTCCAAATTTCAGACCTACTGAATGTGCGTATAAAATTTCACGAAAATCGCTCGAGCCATTTCGGAGGAGTTCAATTACGCACACCGTGACACGAGAATTTTATATATTAGATAATTGAATACATTATTATAAATTCAAAACTACATTTTCACTTAATGACTATTTCATATGAAAGGTATTAAAACCGAATGAAACGAAATTTTACAGGCGGTATTTATCCTTAATCTAAACACAAACATGCGGTGGTGGAAACAACATATATATAAGATGCTTGAGACCATGTCGAATAAATCCAACTTTTTCGATCAGGTTATAAAAATTCTTTAGATTCTTGGAAATCGTACCTGTTATTCCAACAAAAATTAGTGGTCGCGTTAATAGAACATGAGCAAGGTATATTTTTGCAGCGGTTGTATGTATCCATATCGCTAAGCACATGTCTAGCATTCGGTGCAATTGCTTCCCAATTCACAGAGTCTACGTAGCAAGTCAGAGGCCCCGTCCAGATTATAATCCCTCCTCTGTCAATCTTAAGGAGGTTCCCAAGCCCTATCTGAAATATTTTATGCTATTAAATGCAATCATTAAATATAATAGCTTAAAACAAATCTCATAAGCTTGTAGTTTCTCTAAGTAATATATAGTTCGACAAATATCAAAATCATTCGCGTATAAAAAGGATCTTGAAATAAAACTTCTAGTATTGTATAAATTTACAAATTATAATAATATTAATTTATCTTTTGGTTATGTATTAAGAGTATTAACATAGGTACTGTAGCATTTAATTTATCTATTATAGAAATGTAAATATAAACTATCTGTACATTTTAAAACATTAAAATGCTTAAAGGAATAACAAAGCGTAATATGTCACATTTCCAGTTTTTAATTTTTGTTCAATGTCTGTTGATTTGTTCATTAATAACGTCAAAATGGCTGTATTATTTAAAAAGATGCAGCAATATAATAAGAGGTATTGCAACTTAAAATTAAGTGTTAATTTCATAGAAATCACTTCACTTTATAAATAATACTCGTAAATGTAAGTAGATTTTTAGTTGAATTATCTAATTTTACGTATGCAATATACCTCTCGAAGTCTGGGCATATCGTTTATGATCAACGCATAATCAGATATCAATGTGTTTCCACGTATCCTCATTAAATTCGGGAATAGATCGCCCACAGATTCTAATCCGAAGACTCTGTATATCACGACAAAGCCAGTCACCTGGAAATCAATTTTATTATAAATTACTATTAAACAATTGGCACACAAGAAATATCTATTAACAATTTTATTTGAAAGACTTATAAGTTATGGAAGACCGTATTCTAAAATGCAACTTAACGTAACTAGTGAAACTATTATTTCTGTACAAATTTAAATGTCAGTAGGTATAAATTGCGGACTTCGTAGATTTTGTGTCATTTATATCCCAGCTTTATCACATTAATTCTGAATAAACACGGATTTTACATTAAAATATAAATAGACATAGCGTACCTAAATCTTTAAATATAGTCAATAAGTTGGATTTAAAAATATCATTTCCAACCGTCCAATTGGCATAATTGAATCAATTTACATTCGACAATAAATCCGAAAATCGACAAATAAAATAAACTCTCCCGTAAATAGCTTAGCCCAATTTCTACCCGATTCCAATTCATTGAGCCTTAAGCATTTTCATTCACCGCTCAAATCCGACAATAAACCTATCAGGAAACCTAGTCGCTAGAAACTAACTTCTATAGTATTTCCAATGCACATTCCGTTAGGATTGGAAACGATTTATAAAACTAAATGGATCAACGATTTAAACGCTCCAACTTTGATAAATCGTCCACCTTTTATCGATGAAAGTCCCCGTATCAAGATCAAACGGTTGTTCTTTTTTTGAACTAATTATTCTTCTTTGGGGTTTCATTAGAAAAATATAATATAATATTTCCTTTTAAGTGAATGTCCTACGACTGATAAAATTTCAAATATGCTTTTATGAAATTAATTTGGTTACAATATGTTGTATAATTTTTTACATAATCTAAATTGTAACGTTAGAAGTTGATTTACACTCTGAGAGGTAAAAATTCACAATTTTAGTTCCATTCTATTTTATTTGTAATCGATAAATAAAAATAATACGGCAATTCGGTGGGTAGATAAATTGGGAAATATTCAAACCGGTAAAGCTCGTACAGTGATACAGTGTATAAATAAATGCTTGTTAGTTTGCTACGATACTTTATACCTCCGAAGATTTGATGAAAACAGATGTCATATCAAAGAAAATGTGATACGATTAAATTAAAGTACTGATGCTAAATTCAAAACACTTATTGATAATATATTCAGGCACTACGTCAATTCCTTTTATTTACTCCAATATTCTGGGAAAGTGCTATATCGTTCACAAGTAGGCCATAACATTCATATTATGCTCTTATCGTCGACCTTATAAGTTCCCAATATAACTTCAAATGAAATAAACTTTTTGGGACCGGAACTTTTATAGAAACTTATTTATCTTGTAAAATATTGTTTGAAATAAAAATAATTAAACATAAGACAGCATTATGAACTTATCCAAAAAAAAGACTAAAATACTTTAAGAAAAGTACATATCTCAGCTTTAATCAAATTGATTTAAAATATCTTTAAGTAATCTATCTGTATTATTAAATTTTATAGATCCAATCGGGAGTTTCAACAATTATTTCATCTGTTGTTAAATATAATACCGGAAATTAAGCTTTAAAAGCACAGACTGTTATTATTATTATATCTTAAATTATATTTACGCATGGTAAAAATAATATAATAAATAAGGATACGCAATTATTAACAGCTTTAAGAAAAAAATATAATTATACGATATACAATACTTCGGAAATAGAACTAATTCTAATGACGACATTTCTTAAAATACTTATATTTACATAAACACATACTTCACTCTTCTCTTATTTAAAATAAATTGAAAATTTTACTTAGTAAGATGTCAGCAATTATAAATAATTACCTCTTTTAAATTTGGAAAGCTAATATTCTTGAAATGATTTTGTGTTGTCCTCTCCAACAAAGTTAACTTTAAGTCTCCTAGAATCACTGTGCAATTCTGCAGTCTATTTAGAAGACTTATTCTATTGACGAAAACGTTTATACAAAAACCATGGTATTCATACGGTCCGTTAATAGAGCAACTGTATCCAATAAATACGTACAAAGTAAACCTGAAACAAGGTTTTTTCATTTCAGACACATTTTTATAAAAGATCAAAAGAAAAAGCACTGAAATAAATAGAATGTTATTATAGATTTTTAGGTTATGTTACTTTGAACTTTAATAAAAGAGAAAATCATATGAAACAAGTGAAAGCCTTTTAAATACGTTTATTTAAAAAATGTTTATGACGTTTGTTTCTTTTTTATAGATACTTTATAACCATAATTGGTGTCGTTCGTAATATCAACATAATAAAGAAAAAAAATCTTTATAGGTGATGTTACCTCACCTAACGAAACCATACTATAAATATTAATATTTAAAATAACTCTATATGCTTCAATATAGATAGTAATGTCTTATAATATCAAGATAGATTAGACTCTATACTGTAGATATAGACTATAAAATGAGACTACCATTAGTCACACAATTAAATTAGAAAATTAAGAGTTGTAAGAAAAATTAATATTTTCCCAAACTCGGTATATTAAATCATCTTTCTGGTTAAAGTAATAAAGAATCTCTCGGCCTCCTGAAAAAATGTTATTTTAAATGATTTGATAGGGGATTCTATTAACATTTTTTATAAATATCTATGTATAGTCCATGCTCTCAGCTTTCAGATAATATGACAAGAGAAGTGCCTACGAAAACGTCGTGATAAAAATAATATTGATTAATACTAAAATAATTAAAAACTAAAATATCATGAGTTTAAAATACTACTTGTCTCAATTTATACAGAAAATTACTGCTATATGAACTGACAGAGTTAATTTGAGTGACCTTTAAGTTCAATCAGCTGATCATAAGATAATTACAAGAATAGGCTACGAATAAAAGTGCTATTGATGATAGTATTAACAAAAATATATTGACAGGAACATTTCTGAGTCTGATAGTATAATTTTTTCTACAAACTAACGGACAATCCTTATGCGGGCCTGCCGCACTTATATAATTTTACATGCTTATGTTCATATATCAAACGAAGTGATGTTTGATATAACTATACACTAAACGACAAGAAAGCAAATTATAATATATAATTTTTATTTTTATTAGTAAGTGAAATTGATAGCTTTCCTACAATGACCAGTGTAGCGACATTGTTCCTATTTAAAATGTATTAAATAATAATTTAAATTAAACTGACCTCTTAAATATATCTAGCGTGTTTATGAGAATAATAATACACTTTGCGCAGTATAAAAAAACAGTTACCAACTCGAATACTGCTAATAATAAATTCTTGTGTGCCGAGAAGGACAAACTTAGCAAATACTTGGACTTGGCTCACGAGATAACTGCTTTATGGGTTGTGGATTCGACGATCATTGTCCCTATAGTCGTTAGCGTGAGCGATCCCATAGTGAAAGGTCTTGACCAACTTCTAAAGAGTCTCTCGCATGATAGTTGGATTAAGGGACAGATGCAAAAGGCAGTACTCTTGGACACAGCACGTATTGTCAGACGGTCTCTTTCTCTGCGGCCCTAACTATCAGTAGCTTGGGCCAAGCTCTGCTGCTGGTGGTTTTCCAGATTAGTTTTTTCACTATTTTTATATATATATCATAATATATATATATATTTTATGAGAAATTAAATATATGAGAAGTTAAAATTCTCGTGTTATCGTTTCTAATAGAGTGATAGATTGCCATGATTCACATTTCAAATAACATGCAGTTGAGGTATGCGAGGTCACAATATGACGTTATTATAAACGTTTCGTATAATACTACAATCTATAAGAACTTACTATTAGGTAAGAATTAGGACTTATACCAAACTCGATATCAAGTTTAATAGATTCAAACTATTGAAATGACGTTAGTTTTGAAATATTATGAGTTCAGAGTTCTTTTTAGTTAATTATTGTATATGTACTTATCAGTTTCCTGTTATTACTGTTTTATCTGGTTGGTTATATACGAAATGCTTTAAAACTAATTCCATTTTAACAGTGTTTACACAAAAGCTAGTACGTAAAAGAATACCTGCAGCTTTATTCACGTTAATTTTATGTATACACACAACTTTGAAACTAAGCCATTCATTACCTATCCGCTAGTGAAAATTCCAACAAAATAAGTCGGGCCGTTACGCTATCTATCAGGATGAAACAAAAATCTATTATAAATACCTATCGAACTTACTTTGGAAAAAATATTATGATATTACAAAAATGCAGTTCAATTTTGTATATGTATTGATTTGTTAAAATACCTAAACTTTACATCCCGTCCAATATACTCGTACATATTTCAATATCTCATATATTTCTATCGAAACTAATGAGCAAGCTAGGACATTAAGTTCGTAAGTTTGGGTCCTAGGAATTAAATTATATGTACCTAACTATTACGCCAATCAGACCGTTAAAATCTACGTTTAATCATCGATAAATTTATTAAGACTAAGCAAACTTAATAGTAATAAATAAAACTTACCAGATCAACGCTGTCGATGCCATAGTATTTTAAACCTTTCTTTATTACCAAGTTTTTTATATTTCTTTTGGATGCGAATCTTCGATCTCTTCCTTATTAAAAGCCTAAGCAGCTTAAATTTTACAGGGAGGAAGCACATTGTTTATGTATTTTCCCATATTTTAAAACATCTGATCATAATTTTTACTGCAATATAAGGCATTCGTTTTTACAACTGTATAAAATTATTTTTATAATATATACCTACTACAATTCTTGAGCTTCATACAGAATGTTAAGGGACCGTTCCCGAAAACGAATACAGGTGATAGTACTAACATGATGGAGCGAGATAACGCTAATAAAACGTCTTCAAAATATGTTTTTTTTTTTTTTGTAGTCAGGATCGATTTTTTTCCGTACCATCGTCAAAGGTGTCATGAGGAATATCATCTGCCTTTGTTTTCAGGATCGGTCGCCTAACACCCGTTATAATATTACTAGCGTTGCTCCGCAGTGACACATGCCTTCATTGTACGTACATATATAATATATGATCACAATCTTGATGATGACACCATCTCACGGCTGTACTCTTGGTAATGCAGATATTAAAAATAAATTAAAAGTTGGATAGTTACCAGTAGGGGACATTAATATCTATCCAGTTTGTTCTAACTGTAGCTGGAATAGATAGACCCTAATTTAAAAAATCACGTTTCTGTATGACATATTATATATACAACCATATGCTATTTTGCTACTACATTTAAATTTTATTTATAGGTTAAGTCGATGGTGTTGGCTTCATCCCTGTTATTAACAGGATTATAAATTAATTAAATTCTATAGACAGAGAGTTTTTCAAGTGGGCGTGGCTGGCCAGTTCCGAAACGAAGCGGAATAGCGAAAACTTCTCAAAGGAGCTTCGAGCCTGGTTGTGATGAAACCATTAACGATACTGTCGAATAAGCTTATTATTATTGTGTTTTTCAAAATCAACTGGTTCGATGCCTAGCTTCAAATATTGATTTTGCAAAAGACAAATGATGCAATTTTAATTTTCATCAAAATGGAAGAAACTCATTTCATTACCCTCGCTATTCCTACGTTTAAAATTTCCCCGTCCACGGTTACTTCAGAAATTCAGTCTGCCTGTTTATACAAAGGTTAAGATTATTCTTAATAACGTTTTTGCTTAGTTAAATTATATTTTTATTTTATTTTTTATTTTCATAGAGATCCCTAAAATTTTGAAAATAATATATTAGTAACCCTCTAAGTCTAACGAACGTTTTAAGTCGCTTACAAATTTCCTTCATTTATGCGCACAAAGAATAAAATATAAAAATAATATTTTTCTAACATAATATTTTTATATTTTAAAATTATTTAAATGACAACTACATACAGATATAAAGTACATTTTTGTTGTAAGAATCTATTGAGAATTTTTTCCAAATCTTGAAACGTAATTTTTAGTAAAAAATTTATATCAATATCTATCTAATTTTATTAACTGCGCGAACGAAGCGTCTATATTTCAAGACTTTATCCGTCGACATGCCTACGTATATTTATTCCGATTTGAATGAACCGTGAATTAGCATAGTTAATAGAATTATATAAGATATTGCACATATAATACTTTTAGTGTGTTAAATATTCAAAGATTACATTAAAATGAGCATAAAATATGACGTGAAAAAGAATTAAATTAGGAATTAAAATTATAACGTGATTTTAAAGAAAACCAATGACATTATTTGAAGTACAAACCTCTCACTGGCCATTGGATATAGAACCAGTAATGTGAAACAAGATTTTGCCATTTTCAAAAGAACGTCCCAAATAATTTTGAGTTATCATTAAACTAACGTCTCTAAACAAGTAATATACGTTATTTACTCACCTTCCTGTATAGATTCGGGTAAAAATATTCGCATAAAATGCTATCGCAATTAAAATTTTCGAACAAAAGAATGAAATGTTATAAGTAAAAACGAGAAAGATTACCAACGGTTTCGACACAAAAAAAGAAAAACAAGATGGCGCCGAAATTGCAAAAATTTCGCACACAGGGTGTTCGAGATATCACGCTAAAGTGCAACAGGAGCTACAGTATTTATATTCATAATTTATTATATAAGGAAAAATACCACTGAATTCAATTTATTAAAAGCGCCCGAACGAATTAGTGCTGCGACTGAGACTGACGTTACCTCGAGTAAGTGCAAATTATTTAATTATACTTGTGAAGATTCGATAGGCTCTTAATTTAGGATCATGACCTCAAAAAGGTCGTTAATTATACAGGTTGCTTGGCAAGATATATATGTTTTATTTGTCATTAAAAAGTAAGATTGAAATGAAACAATGAATAGGAGATAATCGTTAGAGTGAAAAAAAAAATCAACCGAGGAACATAACTTGTTTTTAATTTGTAGCGGAACAGCATTTGGTAGATATTATTGTTTGCATATAAAAATTTGAAACTGTAGTAAGTTCTATATGTAACTATAGTAAGTTTTATACGTCTATTCGAAGTCACATGAGCTTTTCCCTTCAAAAATGAAAATACCAGCAGGAACTAATTGCCCTACCTGGCTTGTAACGTTCAACAGGATTTAGGCACGACCAATTACATTACTTTTACATTTCGACATAGTTTTCATACGAGATTCTCTTATAAGAAAAAGAAGATCAAAATCTTAAGTTTTTTTTTTTTTACTTAAGTTTTTCTTTATAACCAAGGTAGTAGGTACAATATATTATGATTTAATATGTTATGTAAGTTAGGTAGAATTCCAATGAATTGAGTAACTGTTATAATGAATAATTTTTGCAATGAATAAATAAGAATAAGTGATCATGTGTTTGATGTAGGTAATATGTACTTATAAGTAAAAGACTATTGATTGATTAATGAATCTTACGGTTGAAATGTAATTGTATGTAAATTTAATTTCTTTAGATATTTACGTATTTAGAGGCATGCTTAATGAAATTTAAATTTTGTTATATCTAATTAAAAATAGATTGGATTATACATTTTCTTGAATTACATTATAAAAAAAAATAAAAATAACTTACAAAATATTTTTCCGAGAATTATAAACTAAATATTCTAAACTCATGGCGGGTTGCTTATCACAAAGCATCCTGTATAACGAAGGCCCGCAGGTCAAGTGGGCTTAACAAGTAATATTGCATTTTGTTCGCTGTACATAGAATGCTGAGAGCATGCTTGTGTAAAGAAAGCTTCAAACATAAGCATCGCCTTATGGTCTCGTGCACAAGATACTTCTTGAATACTGTTAAATAATTACACTTACATAACGTATTATTTTTTAGAGTGTATATTATATTGTTGAAATATTATAAGATTTATAATGCTTTAGCTTCGTGTTGAAATCACTAAAATAAGAGCTTCTAAACAGTATAACATAAAGCTGGACACTTTTATCTATTTTGGGGTAAAATTACCGCAGATGTTGATAACGTTTCGAAGGATCACTACTATCTAGGTGGATTATCGCAAGGTTTGCATATACCTAAAATACATTATTCTACCCTATTTAAATTTTAGTATAGCATTTAAATATTAAAGACAAAGTTACCAAAAAAATTAATATAAATTGTACAAAATTATTTAAAGAAAATGGGGCATGACTTGATATATTAAACCAATTTACCGTACTCAGATTGGTGTACTTTACATCTTTCAACTTACAAGTGCAAAATTGCAAATTTTAGTTAGGCTTTTGTGACAAGTGACTGATAACAGAACACTAGGGCGCGTCACTTATCAGAGATTGAGTCTGGAATAACGGTTTTAGTTAAAAAAGTATTAAAAAAGTTAAACCTTCGTTTACGTTACTGTCTTTTATTCCAATTTAAAAATAATAAAGATTAGACAAAAGTTATATACTTTTAATTGAGATAGGTTTACACACACACACACACGTACACACATATATGTATATGTGTGTGCGTGTGTATATGTGTGCGTGTGTGTGTAAATTTTGACAAATTCAGGTGGAAGAAGTAGATACTTTTAAAAGTACTCAATTATCTGAAGCTTTGCCGCACTTGAAACATTCATCGATAATTTTTATCCGCTTTAGTTCTATAATTGAAAAACAGGAGCTAATGATGACAACCAACCAACCATCTGCCAGTAAGCAAAATTATTTTAATCAAAAATTTCCGAACATATCGTTATGTCACTGTCATTATGTCATCATCGGTAAACTATCGTTGTACCTATCAAAATCAAATTCATTTCTGTTATTAACAGAAGGTAATGTCTATTTATCGTTTGTTTACTAATTTTATGCAAGTTTTAAAAACTACTATTCTAAGTAAATTAAGCTTCTAAACTATACGTATAAGATCTGTAACTATGTCAAAGGAGATGAATATAACAAAGTGAGTTAAAATGTAAATATTTTTGTTAACCTTTAAATATAATTTTATTCAAAATTCATAATAAGTGCGATGTTCCAGGCTTAACAAAAAATCAAGTCGAAATTTAGCACATAATCACGTAGAGGATTTAAAAAACAGAACCTGGTTATTTGATGATATTGACGAACTTGGTGACAGTTTTATGAACTTTGAAAAAAAAACAATTTGCGATGGTAAAAGTCTAAATATAAACAACTTAGAAAATGGCGATAAGGCTACCGAAATTTTAAATACACAATCAAGTAGCGAAACCTCATCAGGAAACATATACAGATTAGAGTAATTAATTTTAATTCTTATTAACTGTACAAGATAACTTAAGATTCAGATCCAGGAATTTGGTTTTATGTAATAACGTTAACAGTTCTGATTATATATCTAAATTTTCAATGAATCTCACAGCATTATTTTTATTATATGCAGGCTATTTTTCTTAAATACTTTAAAGTATCATTGTGGATTTGAAGTATCTTTGGTGATGGAGAGGTTCTTTTTAATTGAATTTCTAGGATTTGCTTCTTTTTTAAGCCTTTAATGCTAGAAGTTAATAAATATATGTTTTTTGGTCCTCTAATTAAGCCTTAATTAAATTAAATTTGGACTTAATAACATTTCAAATGATGAAAAATCCCTTTTCAAATTAGTTTTAACTTATTCAATAAGTAAGACAATTATGTTTACATTTTAACACTATCAGAACATTTAAAAAGCTTATACTTTATACCCAAATACATAGTAAAACCAATCTCATTTTTTTAAAGGGTATTATGACCAACGGAAAAGTTAGTAAGTTTTATTGTATAATGTATCATTAAAATTCTTAATAATTTTATAGGCCTGTGTTGAGACCAAAATTTAAGGGAAAAAAGGAGAAACTTACTGAAAGTCAAAGAAACATACATATAGTAATGGACAACACAAAGAAAAAAGCAAAGCGAAGTAAATTTAATATATTACATCTTTACCTCTAAAATTGCCATTTTTTATGAAAAGATATGTTGTCTAACATTTTTTCATGTATTGTTTATTTGTATTCATCGAAGTAATCCCCCATGCAATCAATGCATCTTTGCCAACGCAGTGGCAGTTTATAGATGCCCTACATAAAGAAATCAGCTGGACAAATTCTTCGAAGGCATTTTACATTGCCCGGGTATTTAATTTTTTTTCCCCCCAAGAAGTCCAAATCCAAGTATCCAAATTTTGGAAAAAGTAGTAGTCTGTAGGCACAAGGTCGGGTGCGTAGGGCGGATGACGGAGAGCTTCCAACCTCAGTTCTTGTAACTTGGAGACCGACTGCTGTGTACGAGGTCGCGCGTTCATGAACAGCGGAGACGAGAGATTGACCAATGCTGGTTGGAGTTGTGCCAGCTTCTCCATAATTGTGTTCAGTTCATCACAGTTCACATCTGTAGTAATACTCATTTCTTTTGGTAAGAAGCTGTGATAAATCAAACCGGCGCTACACCACCAAACAGTGACCATCACTTTTTTAGCGGTAAGTTTTCGTTTAGGGCATATTTTAGGTGCTGAACCAGGATCCAACCAACTTGATGAGCGCTTGCGGTTATCAAACAGAATCCATTTTTCATCGCAGGTAACAATGCGGTTCAAAATTTCTTCATTTGTATTTCTGTTGAGAAGTGCAATGCAAATCTCGACGCGTACTTCGCGCTGGCGATCATTGAGTTCGTGGGGCACCTATTTGTCAAGCTTTTTTACCTTGCCCATTTGACGCATATGGACCAATATTATTTTGACGCTAATATCGAAAGCTGCTGCTAATTCAGCCGTAGATTGTGTATCATCAGATTCCACAATCGCCTTTAATTCCTCATTGTCGACCAAAGTCTTCGGACGACCGCGAGTTTCATTTTTCAGGTCGAAATTTCCAGAACGGAAGCGAGCAAATTTATAACAGGTAGTGCGTTGCTTTGTAGTGTTAGCTCCGTTGATGTTGCTTGCCACTTGTTCCGCGATGCTGCCACGATCGTACTCATATTTCATAATTATCCGAATTTTTAACCTATCCATGATGACGAACTGCATTTGAATTAGCCAGAACTGCAAAACGGCAATTTCATAGATAAAGACTTATTATAACCAAATAACTATGTAACCTTAATGCATGTTGTGATAATATATCATAACAGTGAATATTTATGAATACTTAACCCTAGGCTTATCTATATTTTCACGGTTTTGATTGATTTTTTCAGTAAAACCAGTTGTACCAATAATAAAAGTCGTTCGTCCAAAAGGTATGATAAGCTCTATATTAATTTTAGTATATTACTAGACATAATAAGTTTTGTAGCTATAAAATAACAGTATGTAGCTTGAAAAAATTTGATATTTTTAGCATTTTTATTTGATATTCTTGTCAAATATATAATTATCATAACAATTATAATTTAGTCGAACTTCGTCTAGATAAAGTTTATTATACGACTTATTAACAGTTAGTGCATACTTTCTAGTTTTTATAGAATAGAAGATACAGATTAATACGTAAGTATAGAATAAGCACTTAATGTTACAGGTATACCTGTATCATTTTTGGTAAATCAACAAAATCAAGGAGCTATTAGACCACAAGAAAGTAAGTGAAATTGTAAAAACCCTGTAACTGAAAGTATCAAAACGAAAATAAAGATTTCTTTACAGGCAAGCAGGTGATGAACTTGCTGTTTCTCGACTGATTTTTTTTAAATATTCCTGAAACCAACCTATAAATAAATACCGTAGTATGAAAGTATGCAAATTGCTGGGCCACATTGATTCATTTAATGTAATAAAAATATTATAATTTATTTTAGGCAGTACAGCAAATCAATCAGCACAAAGCAGAAGAGCTGTTTGGTCTTTAAACTTTATAAATGATAATAACACTGAACAAGCTGTCAATGTGCCATCAACCTCCCAAGCACCATCAAAATTTGGACAATCAACTCTAGTATATGGTCACAGAATTCCAGCATATAATCAACCACAACAAATGTATGGCCTACCACCATTGACACATGGCCCACACTCATCAAAATTTGCTCAGGAAATTCCAACATATGAACAAATACACCCAGAACAATCTGTTTACAATCCGCCGACTCCTATTCAAGTATATATAGATAATACTATCACTGTTCCCAAAAATCAATATTCACCTACTGATATTTATGAGGATATAAAAGAAGATATTGACAGTATGTATTAATTTATTTGTTATAAGACTAAATTTGTTTGTGCAATTTTTATTAAAAAAAAACTTGAGAGGTGTCAAGGGACACCCGGATGGAACGAAGTTTCTTTCGATTAATTAGTGAAGGAATTGTACTAATTTTTTTTTTTAAGTTATAATAATATTTTTTTTATTATTAACAAATATAATGTTATATAAACTTAATCAGTAGG
>JAOSYY010000016.1:5012952-5026338 GCA_025727935.1 Hebomoia glaucippe
TAATCAATATTTAAATAATATTATAATAATATATTATAATATTCGTCATATTAATATATTATAATATTGTAAGCTTACAATAGCTTACTATAGCAAAAAGTGCCGTGACAACTTTTCGTAAGAATTTTTTCCGTCTAGCCCCCTTTCACAACGCGCAATAAGGAACTTCGTTCCAACAATTGTACATAAATAGTGTTCCTGATGGTTAAAAAATTGGCTGTAAAAGTATATAAAAAAGAAAATTCTATTAAGAGAATGCAAAGGAATCTAGATGTCCCTTCGAACCACTTTTATACATTACCTTATCTAATTAATAAATCAGTCTGTTTATCTTATGTTTGTAAACTATACTGCGGTTTCACCCGCGATTAATTTATGTATTATATTATTTTAAATGTCAAAAGAAATCTCACTATTTTAAATATCAGAATTATTTACAGTCAGAATTCCATTTGCATGCATTTATAAAATGTTATTTTGATCTGACAGTCAGATTCTTTAATTCCATTTATTAGTATAAATAATTTCCTGCGATTCAAAGATAATAATGTTCATGCACTAAATTTTAATATCTTTTTCTTTCGACAAGGTTTTAAAAGAATATGTGTAGATGATTAGTGATGAGAGTTCATAAAATTGTATTTGTTACATCTAAATGTTCACCGAAAATTTAAAATATAGTATACAATTTTCAGATTTGAGTGAATCAGAATCTTTTAATTTATTCGAAAAGAAACAGAAGCGTATCAGTGCATTTGAAAGATTGGGACCACAGACAAAATCAAAGCAACCAAAGCTAACGATAAATTTATGTCTCAATGATAATCAATCAACAAGGTACACCATATGAACTGTGTTAAAATAACTTACTATTGATAAAACTTGTATTTTACTTCATACATAACTAATTATTTATTTTGGGGCTAACTTTAACATTATTTGAGATTTAACGCTTTGCTAAAAGCTGAAAATACATAACAGGTCTCCGCTTCCATTTCAGTTAGAATTAAGATTAATATTTGTAATAAAACAGTGTTTCATTATATTCTATTGAGTATATTATGGTAATGTATTATACATATATATTATTTATTATTGGTTTATATAATACATAAAGTATTATATAAACCAATAATTAATAAGTGTTTGACTACTGTAACACCTGGCACATTTACAAAGAAATTGCCTATCCATTGTAGTGTGGTTACATTTAAAAATCACCTTCAGTACTGACTTTCATATAAGCAAATATCGCCCTCAACTGGGGTGCGAAAAATTTTAATGAATTGTTGATTTTGGCTTTTTATAGATAATTATAGTATCAAAGACACTCTATATGATAGATTAAAGGTTGTTTAATCAAAATTAAAAATTGTTTTATTTACAGAAAAGTAGTAGACGAAACTAAATATATTCCGGTTTATGAGCGAGATGAAATAATGACCAGTACCGACCCTACAGTAGTCAAGTTCCGCTACCTTTGGCCCTGGAAAAGTACTATAATGCTCAAACGAACAGTTACTGCCAGGTCTTCCAAGGTCAGCACTTTAATATAAATAATTTATTATCAAAATTATAATATCATTCACCATCATATTTGAAACTATTTTAGTACGACACAGCGCGGGTAGAACCTTTAATCAATTGCCTATTTAAGCCAAGCAAGTAATAAATGAACTAGCGCTGCCCCGAGGCTTCCACTTTATTGTATGCTTACTCCCGCATGTATTTTATGTACATGTGATAAAATAATGTAATATGAAGTTATATATGTAGCTTAAATAATAAATAAACTAGATTAAATATGCCAATTTTTCTCATTTCCAGACTGTAATGATGTTAGAGAAGGAGCAAGTAGATGAAGAATATAACAATGACAACTTATTTATGATTGTGTCGGTAAGTTGTATTTGTATTTTATAGAAATTATGACTCCTATTAATAGTTTAGATTTACGTCATTGTATTACTTCATTATAAGAAAATGTTATATTGGAAGACTAAGTTATGGCTTGCAATAGAAGCCTAATTATCATTCCATATGACAAAATAATAAAAACTGTTAATAATTCATTATTAATTTGGAGGCAGATTATGCCTCTCACTTCTAATTTAAAAATCATTTTTACAGGTAAAAGGATTTCCGCCTACATGGACAAAAGAGAATGTTATGGATGCATTATTAGAAAATCTTAAGGACAAAAGTTTTATCCCGTGTTTTATCGAGGTAAATAACCTTATAATTTGTTCATGATTTTTGTTAGGGAGTGACGATCGTTAAAAAAAAAAACAATAAATTTATTTGCAAATTGTCCTATTTCATTTTCGATTAGACTTAGTCGTTGAAAAAATGAGTAATTATATTTAATGAAACGCGAAAGCGTTGAGCACAGATTAAAGTGAAGTGCGCGAGGTAAAGTGTGATGTGTACCGTTGTTTTTTTAATTGTATGATTAATTTAGCTTGATTCTAGCCATCACTTTTTAAACCAAAGTCGCTCGAATCCTGAGTTTCGAATGACTTTTTAGCAAAATTTACCGTATGATTTTGTTCATTCTATTCTTTGTGCGGATCCCTTATTCATTTTCTGAAGTTATATATATTAAAATGCTGAACATATATTTGTGTGTACGTTAATTTAATTGCTGAATACAGTCGGTCGATAAATTACTATTTTTGTCTTGAAAAATTTATGTTTAAATCAGTTTACGTTCCATAAATCGAAAATAAAATATTACAATAGCATATAGCACTTTTTAATCAAGTGAAACAGTATGACCATTTTTTCACATAAATATTACAATTTCAGTTCACCGTAAATGAATGCAAGTTTTTAGTAAATAGATGCCGACCCGCGTTGCTCGCATTGCATTCTCTCGGCTTCTCAATACGTAAGGGTGATGTCGATCTGGTGGTTGCTATATCAATCACTGTATTAAACACTAAACAGTTGGAGTATATACCACGCTTAATAGTCAGAAATAGACTAAGCATATGCTACGACGGTGATAAAAAAGCCGATTTAAAAGAATTTACATTAAAAGATGGTAAGTTTAATTTTTGAGAATATTCGCTTTCTACAATTTACGTTACTTAAACAAAGTTTCGAAGATTCTTTATTTCATTAGACTTTAATATTATTAGATATACTCGTATATGTAGTGGCAGTATGCCGCAGTTTTACTAGCTTTAATTTTCTATGTATATTATAGTGATAATGTTAATAAAATAAAGTAGCTAAGTTACTTTTTATAAGTCAAGTTATCCGCCAGTGTCTATGTATATACTTTCATATGCACTTAGAAAAATTGTTATTTTGTGACGTTTTTCAGACACTTTAATTTTTCGTATAGATTAAGATTATACCGGTTCAGCGATTAAAATATAAATTCACTTCGTCATTTATAATATTGTTTGCAAGCTGAGTCTTTAAATTGTTTTGTATCTAAACAAGTGAATTGTTGTCTTGCGAATTATGTAAACAGATTGAATATAATTATTTTACAGCCTCTCTTTTCATTTTTTTTTTTACTTTTTATAAACGTAATTTTTATTACATGATTGTGCATTCGGAGGAAGTCACGTAACTATAATATTTAAATAGTGTCCAAAAATTTTACGTATTGTAGTATAGCTAAATATAGTATTAAGATAATTCTTTAACAATATTTTTGTGTTTTAGATATCAGTAACTTTATATATTTTCCTTTGAATCGAATTTCGAATCAAATTGAATTAATGGAACTTCTATGTGGATTAGATTGGAATAACTTACAAGAGATCGACTTATCTCATAATCGACTTACGTAAGTTTCTTTTTTCACAGAAATTGTCGCACAAATAAAAGTTGTTAACGGTATTGTAGTTTAAGTTGAGGTATATTCATATTTTATTATAAATGTATGTAATTATTATATTGCATTAGGCGCTATAAAGCATACACACGTACATGTTCCGCATTTATCAAACTACAATCTATCTTTAAACGCTATGATTTATTTTTGTATTCTTGATGATGATCGCCGACAGGATAGATTGTCAATATATTGGTCACTGTTGCAACATTCCTGCGGGACGTGAAGAACAAAATGTTATATTATTTTATTTATTTTAATTTGTAATTTACTGTGAGTGATTGCGAGTCTTTGTTACGCTTTCTTAATAAATAATAACAATAAAATATTTTTCTCATAAAGCAGTATAACACATTTTTTGTTGGATATTGGATTTTTAGCGGAAGAGTCATAATATAAAATGAAAATAAATAATTAGTGGTGAATTCTTTTTTAGAACGATAGAAGGCTTCCAGGCCTTAATAAAATTAACTAAACTTCAACATCTAAAATTATCACATAATTTATTAGATAATGTAATGGATGTATTACCTTTGCGCGGTTTATTACTAAGGTCTCTATGGTTGGAAGGGAATCCCTTATGTTTGAATTATGTTGACGGTGACTACTATACAAAAGTAGTTAAAACGATTTTTCCGTGTTTAAAAACGTTGGTGAGTGCTTATAAATTTTCGCTTAATAAATTTCCTGAAAATATCATATTTGTCTTATTACTCATATACTCGCATTATTTAATGATAATTATTTTATAACTTATGACGTTGAAAAGAATAAGTCTAATTATTCATTAGTTTTAAACTTTCTCCTTTCTGTAAAATAAAAGGAAAAATACGAAATAAGAAAAAACAGATGTGGGTAACGATTTCTCTTACCAAATTAACTGTCTCTATTCATTTTAGAATGATATAATATAATATATATTATTAAAATATAAAATGTAAAAAGCTAAATTACCCTTTCATTTCTTGACCTTTAAATTTTACTTTCGCAAAAAAAAGTAGACCATTATCGTAATCAATTTTTAACCTTAGTTTATCACAGACATTTCAGCTATTTAGACAGAAAAGTTTAAGAAATAAACCCAAGTTCTCGTTATCTATACGTTGGGATATTGTAATATAGATTTTATTCGAATTTCATGCTTTTAATTGATTACCTGTGTTCTAGGACGATGTTGCAATACATCTGCAAGGCGAAATGCCAATGGCCAAACAGAACTATTGCTTTAAAGACGCCATTCCTGTTGTAGAGAAGTTTCTAGAGACTTTCTTCAGACTACTGGATCATTCCCCAGAAGAGAGAGATGTTATCAAGAACTTATATCACAAGAATGCCATTCTCACTGTTACTAGTAGAAAGAAATTACGTAAGTTCTTTATATCGAGTATAAATTGAAGAGCATAATTTTTAAATATAGATTTATTTAAAATTCCACTATAATTAAACAGCAAAAAAATTGTTTCTAACATATCATTAAACAGCAGACGCTTGGATTCAGAACATGTAATACATAAAACAGTTATATATAGTGCACGTTTTGATACAAATAACGTGTTAAATATTTTTATATTAATATAATATATGTATTTTGCACATTTTAAATAGAAAGTCAAAACTTTAACATAGTTAATCGTATTGTTTTTATAGGATACGACCAACGTTACAAGGAGATCCGACGGATGTTCTTACGTAGTCGTTGTATTGAAGAAGGCAACTTTGATTGTGTGTTGGGGCCAGAGAAAATAGGCAAATTGATATTGAAGTGGCCACACCTTCAACACGACCCTCAATCTTTTAGCATCGATGTGTTAATGCATCATGTAAGACCTATTTTAAATCTGAAAAAAAAGACAAATAACTACTTAATTTTAGGATTATTTTAAGTGTTTGTTCCTTTAGGCCAGAGGTTCCCAAACTTTTTTTCTCATATACCCCATTCAAAATCTGTACAAAAGGTTCTATACTAGCATATTCCCAAAATTCGTCAAAAAATGTGAAGATTAGATCAGTTTTGGAAAAGAAAAATGAAAATTTATTGCTTCATTAATTAAACTTTAGGCTGTCGTAAGGCACGTGGTTCAAAGGCAAAAAAATGATTCCCTCTAATCACAAAATCAATTTTCATAGACCCCCGCTGACTAATTGCATCCCCATTTGTTTGTCACGCCATCGTATACCCCTTTCGAGTCTCTCGTGAACACCTGGAGGTCCAGCTGGACCAGTTTGGGAATCACTGCTTTAGGGCCTTGTTCTGAAACTGCAGTATGCAACAACGTACATATATATATTAACTATTCATCACACCCACCCAGGACATTAATTAATACACTTTTACCTGCATATTTATAAACAAAAAGTTTAACGCTGCTGGTACACTTGGTTCGTTACTGGTTCCACAGACGAACAAATGTTATGTAACATTAGTTGTGAAGACCACTAATAAAAACGCTCGCGACTTTTAAAAAATAAACTCCAATGTTATTCTTTAGGAATTATCTACTCTGCTGCGAGTGAGTGGTATATTAAAGATAAGAGCAGAATCTCTCATTGATGAAGAACACTTTGTGGCTTTTACACGGACAGTACTACTTGTCTCAGACGACAATCTAGAGTATAAGATTAGTAATGAAATGCTCTACTGGGATGAACCTAGCAAAGAAAACGCTGAAAATGCTTTCAGAGTCGCTATGGTAAGTACTTATGCACTAGAAACATTTCATTTAAAATATAGTCACGAAATTTTAAATTCTATTGCATGAATTATAATCATACATAAGCGTCTGTACAGATTTGACGATTAGGCAATGTTTTTTTGCACGCACACAAACGAATTTATATCTGTGTGTTGCAATGTATTTATAGAAACACTTGCATTCCTATCACCACAGCTCCGTTAGTCAACTGCAGGTGGCGCAAAATTAAACTTGATTATTAATTGATTCGAGTTTTTATAATTTTTAATTGGATAAGTCTATTTTATTATAGCATTATGATAGGGTAGGCAATTCCTTTTTGCCTACGAGTATATGGAGTGCACGCCACTGTTATTCAGTAAATCTGAGAATCAGACATCTATTTTTCATCCCCCTATTTTTTTTTAAATTTAGACAAATGTTTTGTTTTTATTTTTTATGATACAGTATATAAAAATTCATACAACCCCAGATTTTTACCCTTCCAATGTCAAGCCCTAATTTTTATGTGGCAAAACGACCTTTGCTGGGGTCGGCTAGTATATGTATATTTAATATATATAAATCACGTGTCCCGATGTTTGTTCGGGATGAACTCTGAAACTACTGAACCGTTTTTAACGATTTTTTCTTTAAAATGAGTGCTATGCTCCAACTTAAGACCTAGGATAGTTTATTTATCAATTCATAGTCGCAATATTATTTAATTTGTATATTTGAGAGTCAAAATTAACCTTTAGTTCCAAACGATTCTGACAGATGACAATATCTGTTGACTACATTTAGTAAGTTTTTAATAGATGGCGCTGTGTTAAAAGTACAAAATTTTTATTAATACTAATAATGCTTACTAATTACAATTTAATATAACAAAAACACACACACTTTGCCACAGCGACGCGTGGGCGGGTCGGCTAGTATATTATATAATACATATGTGTATTAATAATGAAATAATATTTCCCTATCATAATACGTATAAATAACATGAATAGAATAAAGTTAAAGCATTAACTAGAAGAAGATGCTTTTTTTAAAAAACAAAGTTTCAGAAACATTCATCATACTATGATAGGTGAATAAAAATAATAATTACATAAAAATACTTTATTACTTGCAAATTAAACATATCAACTAAATTACATGTACACACATTCAGTTCTATATTAATGGATAATAAACCTTCCAGTTTTAGGTACTTTATAAGGCAGATATTAAAATGTTTTAAGGCAAAACATCAATTACTTAATTTAAGTTTATGACCTTTAAAATTGGCACTATGATCTACCAGTAAATCAAAAAAATAACACTTGATGCATGTATGATACTAAATCTCTATGCTACACTGTGTCCATTGATTCTTCATTTGTTGGTTCAGTCTCCATTTCCATTTCATCAATACCTCCTGCATATTTTAACCTAAGCTTTTCATAATGGATTTGTTCCTTTGGAGAAACTGATGGCTTACATTTGCTCAATGCTGCTCTGAAATCTCCAAATGAAACAAATATATCGCCTTCAAGTGTTCCATTTGATATATGAGTTGTCAAGGAATTTGTGGCAGCAGCACGTAGCAGTCCAGATAAATCTGCTCCTGTATAGCCTTCAGTTAACTCTGCTATGACTTGCAAATCAACATCAGGGCCTAACTTTGGGCTAGTGCCTCCTT
Organism: Hebomoia glaucippe; assembly: GCA_025727935.1. Classification (NCBI taxonomy): domain Eukaryota; kingdom Metazoa; phylum Arthropoda; class Insecta; order Lepidoptera; family Pieridae; genus Hebomoia; species Hebomoia glaucippe. The sequence continues at coordinate 5,021,168 of JAOSYY010000016.1, forward strand.
TGGTGAGCTTTTGTAGTATATCATGTCTGTCTTCTCTAGCTGGCATACCAACATACATTATTCTGTCTAAACGGCCTGGTCTTAATACAGCTGGATCAATAATATCTGGTCTGTTTGATGCCGCCAATACGAACACACCTTCACGACTCTCGATTCCATCCATTTCCGTCAGTAATTGGTTGACAACACGAGCTGATCCATTATTATCTTGTGAGCTACGTCTTGGGCATAACGCATCAAATTCGTCAAAGAAAATTACACAGGGAGCGGAATTTCTCGCACGTCTAAAACATGTTCGAACAGCTCTTTCACTCTCACCCACATACATGTTTAATAACTCTGGGCCTTTTACTGAAATGAAGTTAACCCCAGCTTCATTTGCAACTGCTTTAGCTAGTAAAGTTTTACCACATCCTGGTGGTCCACAGAGTAAAACTCCGCTTGGAGCAGCCAAGCCTAATTTTTTCATTTGTTCTGGATACTTTACAGGAGCCAATACAGCTAATTGTAAGTCCTTTCTTACTTGATTTAAAGAACCTACATCATCCCATGTAACATCAGGTACTGTGACAATCCCCTCTCTAACTGCACACGGCTTTGTTGTTTTAAGTGCGTTTAAGAAGTCTTCGTGGCTAATTGCAAGACCTTGTAATTTCTCAGTTGAGTAAGGAGTAGTGTTTTCTAACAATTCTAATACCTCAGCAACTGGATCTATTTCTATATTATTTAAGTCAATTTCAATAATATTATTTGTGCCTTGCACTGAATCAGCAACATCTTCAACATGAGGTTCTTGTAAGGCGACCTCCAAATTTCCTGTGGGTGACTCAACTTCGGAAACATTATTTTCTGGATCTTTAACATCTGAAACTACAGATTTTTCAGGTTCCCCACTTTCTTTATCACCATTAGGAATTACATCATTTGTGTCCTCTGCAGTTTTTATGCTTTCTATTGCACATTGCGTTTGCTGTTTATCTAGATTTTTTATTTCCTTGAATATTCTCTTAACAGCATAAGTACTTGCTTTATTCACAAGTGCCTGTAAATCTGCTCCTACAAAACCTGGAGTGATTTGGGCCAAAATATTCATGTCAACATCTTCACCGAGAGATAGCTTGTTACATAAAATTGAAAGGATTTCTTTTCTAGCTTTTAAAGATGGAATACCTAAAGTAATTTCTTGTTCAAGACGTCCTGCTCGTCTCAGAGCTGGGTCTAAAACATCTGGATTATTTGTTGCAGCAAGCACTAACACAGAAGAATTTTCTTCAGATAAGTTGTCTAAACTAGCTAGTAACTGAGCAACCATCCTTTTCTCCATGTCTTTTTGAGCATTGATTCTATTTCCACAAACTGCATCAATTTCATCAATGAATACAATACAAGGTGACTCTGTCACCGCTCTACCAAAGAGTTCTCTTATTCTCTCTTCAGACTCCCCAGATAGTCCTCCAACTAATTCAGTTCCACTGACTGAAATGAAAGGTAATTGAAGTTTACCAGCTATTGCATGTGCTAGCAATGTTTTACCTGTACCAGGAGGCCCATGTAACAATGCTCCTCTAGGACTCTTTATTCCTAATTTAGTATACACTTCAGGGTGCTTCATATGTAAAACTAAGTCACAAATCTGTGTAATTGTCTCTGATAAGCCACCAACATCCTCAAAACTGATTTTCACATTTTTAGGTGCACCAATTTCAAACTTTTTTTTAGTACTTCCATTTTTACTATCAGGTTTTCGTTTTTTCTCACCTATGCCTTGAATTTGTACAGCTTTTTGGGTGTTATCAGAATTATTATTTGTATTTCGAACAGGTATGTGAGGGGTTATGGTTATTTGATCACTAATTTTCGGCAATTTTGGTGCTGCACTGCCTTCTTCATCACTACTAATAATATCAATAGGCTCTCCGGACTTATCAGTCGGTCTGCGAGAAGAAGCTGTACGCTTTTTATCTTGCATATTGTACATCGTAAGCAAACGATCGTTCAAAGCACTGTTATTTTCGTCCAACAACTCTAAGTCAGATTCTTCTTCAGATCCTTCTGAAGTAGATGCTCCGTCTAAACCATAACTCTGAAGCACTACTTTATAAGCATTTTCAACCATCTGACAGAAAGCGATGTCACTCCTATTATTATATTCGCGATAGCGCTCTTTAAGTGAACGCGCCATTTGACTAACATCGACAAATGTTTTATCGACATTTTCTGCTAAATAATTTTTAACACGTGAAACTATAATAGGATCATTTAAGGTCTTTTGTCTAGCTTGATGTTTTTTCATCTTGACAACTTAAGTTTGTTTTCGATAATGATTTATAAGATATAGACCCACGCCGTTTTCGTTTCAATAAAAGCTTAGGAAATTGACAAACTGTCAGCGTCTTTCACGAATCATTACTTGACATTTGCTGTCATTAAGCGAATATTTTAAATAAATATTTCTATTGAATCTGTTCCATAGGTTAAAAAAGTGGACCCACTATTTTAAATATTCAATGTTTTGACAAATTTTTACGATGAGTTTAAAAACACTTACTTTTATTTGAATCGATTTGTTAATGTTGTAACAAAAAATAAACTGCTCATATACTACTATACTACGTAAACGTTTATGACAGTGTTATAAAACTATATTCCAGTGACTATTCGATTAATAAAAAAGTAAATTTCCGAACTCAGCATATTCCACTTTTCCTTAAGCTAAGTGCATATGGGTGCTTTCCAATAACACGAAAAGAGGTGCTATGTAACACAGTGTTAAACTTTGTGCTTTTGGCTATGAAGCTGCCGGACATGATAGTACACTGCTCTACACTCAAAAGAATTGTGTTAGGGAGTGTTTTATCGAGTCTTACCAAAACAAACAACGAAAGATTTTTCTTTCGGGCAAAAGTTTCTCATTTTTTTTATTTCTGAGCATTGGCATCAAGAAATTTAAATAAAATTCATCATAATTTTTCACATGAAAATGCTTGCGAGTTGTGGAACTTTCATTATAAAGTTTAGTTATCAATTAAAACTTATTGAAAATATATGCTTATAAAGTTAGTGTAATGCAGAACGCAGAGTTCTTCTGTGTCTGTAATTGGAAAACACCTTATAATATCCCCTTAGACATTGGCGCCTTTTTAACCGCATTTTGAAATCCTAATTATGTAGTTACATTTACGGGCGGAGTGGGGACACACCGACACAGAACACTTGTGAAATATATACATGTAAGATGATTTTATTTAACTCTTCATAATTTATTGTTTGTTTTAGGTACAAAATAAAACAATAAGTTATAAATTAGACGCCCCCCTTGAAGATGAATGTAAGAAAACTTTAATAAATATATTTATGAAGTTAACAAACTTAAATGAAAATCAGAGTTTAAGGTGAATAAAAATATGTATTGCATAGTACCTTTAGTTAAAGAGCCGTACATAAAATAATGTGACAATTTATTATATAGACATAAGTACGTTTATTTTTTGGAAACTTTTCTTAGTTTTTAGATATGAAAACTATATATTCAAATTTTATTTGAAAATGAATTCGCCTTTTAACTTGTGTCTATAACTTATCGTAATTTAAACTATGTATACTAATAATATATGCAATATGCTATTTAAAAAAAATATTTGCGGATGTCATTGTGTAGCTTTTGTCACTTATACAGTGCAACCTCAATATAACAAATCGGAGGGGAACAGTTAAATATTCGTTATATCAAGTAATTTGTAGAACAGGTTTCTTATGTTAGTCTAAAGTTCGTTATAAAGAAAAATAGTTAACAAAATGATGTTTCGCTTTTTTGCAACGGATAAGGAACATATTTTACGTTTCTGAGCTATTTTAACTGAAAGCTTTAACAATAGCGACGAGCAGAAGTGTTTACATTACTTTCCATCAAACAAAAATGATTGTTTTACGAACAAAAACGTGTCGAAACAGACTATGAGATTAAATTACACAGTGGTGAGACTACAACTATGTATAAAGTTCTTGGATTGACAAAATTCGTTAATTTTTATACATTTCCTTCACAGTTGAAAATTCGTTATAAAGAGGTTGTTCGCAATGTATTAAGGTTGCACTGTAGCATGGTTTATATTTTTAACTGTTTTTATAATAAAAGCGTAAAATATTTTAAGTGGCCTGTTATTGTTGGTTAAATTTTTATACATTGTTTAAAGATGTAGAGGTGAATGATATAAATTTGGATCTTGAATATTTTTTTCAGATGTTTAGAAGAAAAGCATTGGGATTTCAAAGTCGCATTAGAGTATTTTATGAAATTACTCAAGTTAGATAACATTGAATATATCAAAAGCTGATGTTTTAGTGTCAAATACTTGATTAATGGCCTTGTCATGAGTTAAACTACTTTAAATATCCAAAATAATTTAAGTTAGTTCTCCATTATTTTTCAGTAAGTACTTTGATTACAATATAATATTTATACAGTAATAAAATAAAGGAAAATAGTTATTTGTGTATGTTCTTTTACTACCAAAGCTATTAGTTATATATAGTACGACCGATAGGGGACATGTATCAAAAATAAAAAGTCTACAAAAGGTACATTTAATGGTTAATAGTTTAAAATATTAAATTACACAATCATTTCGAGATGTCTAGCATATTCAATAGTTTGTTCAGCCAGTTCTGAAGAGGGGAAGATATTGGCAGCAGCCACACAACTTTCTTCTAGAGCATTGAACTGATAGCAGTTGTCTGTGCCAAGAACCCAATTACGCTAGAAATAAACAAAAAATGAATATAGTTTAAACATTAGAATTATGTAACACTAATTTTTTTATATATAGAAATTCTTAATAATATTGAAAGATGTTGTAGTCAAACTTCACTAGCACAACACTGATTGAAAAGTTTTGTTTACTATTCAAGAGTACATTATTTCAGATGTACATGAGGCAAATATTAATTTAATACTAAAAAGCAAAGATAAAAATTTCAGGTAAATCAGAGAAACTGGATCTATATATAAAACTTTATATGCCATAGCTTGCATCTTTTGAATAGAATAACATGCTGGCAATGGTGTGTGACATATTTAAACAATTTTGTCATCAATCCCATGTTGACTATGTTTATACATTTCTTCTAAAAACAGTCACAATATTAAACTAACCTTCTTCCCATAATCTAAC
>JAOSYY010000016.1:5034410-5046097 GCA_025727935.1 Hebomoia glaucippe
GGGTCGGAAACTGAAAAATCTAATTCACACAAAGCTACACAATCATTGGAAAGGTTAAGATTGGTTATAGCATATGTTTATATTTGCGAATTAACATGGATGATGTTTAAAGGCATATTTCCTTTTTATAATACTAGATCTTACTGTGAACTTGGCAAGAGTTCTTACTATAGTTTATTTCAATCAAACGCTGTAAAAAAAATTAAGGGGGACATACAGATTTTTTATAGTTTTCTTGTAGATTTCCTATAGATTTTATTTGCAGATGTAAAGAAGTGAATGAGACATCTGTAAGCGCGATTATAGAGGCGGAACCGCCGCGGCTTCGTATTAACAACAACCCAGTGAAGTATGACAACGAAACATCTTACTCTGAAAGCAACGCTCATAAGTCGGACAATAATAACGATGAGTGGAAGAACAATAGGGATTCGGTGAGTTGATAATTAGTGAGTAATGTATAAGTACTTATACAGTAAATGTATATGCATATAAAGTGAACCTATTAAATTTTTAAATGAATGTTTTATTTGCGATTCTAGGAGTAAAACTAATTATGTTTTAACGCCAATTAGAATGACTTGTTTACTGTTTATCTTTTCAGCTATAATGTAGTTGGATAGTTTTATTTTTTACATATGTTGCAGGAAATGACTTAAGATAGAGATTTGATCAGTTTAAAGAGAATTTTCATTCAATAGGTATATCCTTACGCTTAAAGTCTTTTCTCTCGCCTCAAACAAATGGTAGCGCGGCGGTGAAACTTATAGTACATATGTGGTCTGTCTAAATCCAAACGTATATTAAAACGCAATATCTTTCGATATAAAATTTAAATTAAATTGTAACTAATTTATTTTTATTTGGTCTTTACACTATTTGAAAGCATTTTAACAAATTTAAACAACCGAAGTGTTATGTAAACTTGGCTGAAGTTGGCTAAATTAAATATAGGGTACGATTTAACAGCCGGCGGTGACGTCACTGACGTCAGCGTTGAAGCAGTCGCGAGTGAGGCGTACCGGGGTCGCCTTCCGAGAGCCTCCTAGGCGTAGCAGGGAAAGGGAGAGGGATCTAGGTGAGATTTGAATAAACCAGCTCCAACTACAGAGGATATTGTAATTATTTTATGTTAAGCGTTGCTGCTACAATATTACAGTGATACATCTCCTAAATTAACCCCTACACTAAAGCGATTTAAAAAAGTTGTAGTAATTATACAATGAGATAAAATCCGGAAGCCTAGAAATTCTAAATTTAAAAGGGGCATATAGTACAACTCGTTATAGTTTCATCACAAAATTTCTATCAATGGTTTAGAGTCGCATCAAGTATGTAAATATGATGTAGACACTTCTACTTCTTTGTAAATATTAATTAAAATTATCATACTTTATTTCGTTTTTTATTGTGTTTTTTTAAGTATTTTCAATATAAACTTGTTAAGTATACTCTTGGAAATCTCCCAATATTTTATTTTTTAAATATGTTTGCAATTTCAGAGGAATAAGGATTCTCTTAAAGTAGTTAAGTTTATATTATACCATACACTGAGTACTTTACGCAGGCGTCGCTACTGACTGCCAAGATTCATCCGACGCGACTACGGCCGACGATAGACCCAAGGAACCCACAAATGGTATGTTCTTCATTGATTAAAATTATAGATTAAATTTTAACGAAAGAATTAAAATGTATTTCAAAGACGTAAGCATTAAAAAGTATACTAATATGTCATTGTATAATTGTGATAATGTCCGGATGTATTTTACATTCCATAAGGATAAATAGCTAATGACTTTTTTTTATTTTTATATATGTCGGTTTTGTAATCTAGTCTGAAATAGTACTGATTGCTATATTTCATTTTCCAGGACCCATGCGACGAAGATTTGCTAGATTAAAATCAGCGTCAACATCGAGACTAAATTATTCACCAAAGTAAGTTTATGATTTGATAACATTTTTACGTCACATGTACTCCGACTGAACACACGGTAGTAGTACGTTCAGAAATACTGAATATATTTTATAAAAGCATCAAACCTTTTGTTTTTAATTAAAGATAAAATCAGCAAAAAAGCAAAATCAGTTAATTTATATACATGTTACAGAGAGAGGACTTATTTATGTCCTTATGTTATTAATAATTATAATATAATTATTTATGTTAGTAAGACGTCCTGGCTGAAAAATGAAAAGTCGTTGGAACAATTGTTCTCATTAGCCCTGAAGACAGACAGGGTCCGTAATTTGGCGGTTGACCTCCAGTAACTGGAGAGGCACCGGACGAGAGAGAATTATTTATGTTGCAGGCGTGGTGAAGGCTGGGCGAGCCCTTTGGAATCACTTCGTCAGCAACTGAGAAAGTTGGATGACCTTGAAGACCAATTCCCGGACCTCGCGTGTCAACCCGCATACAGTTTGCGTTACCCTTTTGCTGAATTAGGTAATTAGTTATTAAATGCGACTTCGCTTATATATTCTTTGTAAGGACTGTATCCAATTTATGTTACTTATTCAATTCATACATTGAAATTTAGATTAACGCTTATATTAAAATTAATTAAGAATTTAAAATATCTGAATGTTAAATAAATACATAAGCTTTATGGCAATTCATGTCATTTTTTTTAATGCTTACTTCATCGTGCTACACGTTGTCTTCAGAAATTTAATGTAATAATAAAAATTGTAATTTTAATAGAAAGGTTTTGTTGTAATATTAAGGGTTATGAGCTAGGTGTTTTCAAGTCTGATACTTTTTGAAGTCTTCAAGACTGAACATCTAAATCTTTTTTAAAGTTTACTTAATATAGGGTTGTTGCTCTAGAGAAGCTTTGTCTTTCTTTATTAATATGAAAGATATAATTTTCAGGTCCGGTAGCGACGGCGGACACACCAGAGCTGGAGTTCGTGCGGCACCGAGCGCTTATCGAGCGGGAAGGCATGCGTCGAGCGCGCGCCGCGTTGCGCCGGCGTAGGGCTGCACTGAAGGAGTCCCGAGCGTCTTTATCACCGCACAGAGCTGCCTCGGTAACTTACTTGCTAACCGTATTTGCACAGGCAAGAGTATTTTGGATAATTTGTAGTAGTTCTATGCCTTTGTTAGTATTATAGATATTTTTCCTGAATAATCTCTCTACAGTGCGGGGACATAAGCAAAGAGTCTCGGAAGTTGAAATAACTATAACATTTGCAATTCCTCACATAACAGATGAGGAAAGTAATATTTTATGCCAAACTAAATAGATAATACTTTTTCAGTTCGAAATTGAAGTAATTTTAATTCATATTTCCATTGCAACTGGTGGTAGTAAAAAGTACGTTTTCACATCAATAATCCATGCAAATATAAATCGTTGGTTAATTGTTGGTTTGGAATGTCGTAGTTAACTATAGTTGATATTAGCGGTGTTTAGGCTTTGTATTGGTTTAATAGGTTATGTAGGTTTATTGAAATCGTTAGAATTAGTTTTAAATGTCAAATTAGAAATGGCATGATCATTTTCGCTTCAATTCGCCTTCGATCGATGAATAAACTTTTAATATAAATAAATAAATCTATATAAGTTAACAGTTAACTAAAGTACGTCAAATTAGAAAGGTTTATACAACTGCAAACCTCACAGAATCTACAGGCTCTAATAATATTAGGCTCATCTCTTATAATGATAATACAACAAGAGTTTTTTTTATAAAATAATTGGTTATTAGATTGTGAACATGACAACATAGTTATAACAATAGGAAGAACGTGAGACGACTGAGCTTGAGGTGGCGCTACACCGAGCGCGTGCCTTGCTCGGGGAGAAGGAGATAAGGCTGCGACACATCGAGCGGGCCCTTCGTAGGCTCGCAGATGCTCATCCACCCCCTCTCATACAGGTGGTGTAGGCTTTAGGCCTAATGTCGTAGACATGCCTTTTTCGCATCTTTTAAATAAATATTCGCTGTGTTGAAGATTATCTTTTGCATTTAAATAAATTCGCTGCGGGATTATTTTGCATCTTCAAATTTTTGGTTATCCTGAAATTATTTTTGGGGCGGAATGCTTTACTGTTACTTATTTAATAAATGTACAATTTGCATTTGATTGATGCACATTCATTGATCACTTGATAATAGTTATCATTTCGAAATATATAATGGAACTGAATGGTTGTAAGACAAAGGAAAAGCTGTATTCTACAATCTCATTGTGGTGTCGATTCTATAAAATAATACACGTTTACGTTTGTATATTTTAATAGTAATATTGGACGAAATTAATGCTAAGTATAATCATTGAGTTTTTTGCAGTTATAAATTGACTTCATTGTTATAGCTGTAATTTTGTAGATTTTGTGTATGCTTTTTTATATTTTCTTTATATAAATATCCGGTTACGTTTACATGGAATGTCTCAGCTTTTTTGTAATTGTGTTAAAGTGAATTTACTAAGACAGAGTTCCTATTAAACTACTCTATTCACGATTATTTAACGTCAAATTGTTTGTTAAGATGATTGTTGTTTATAGTATTCGTTCAATAAGATAATATAAAACTTGTACATTTTTGAGAATAAAATATTCATAGTTAAGCCTCTCCTTGATTATAAGTGAATCATTTAATCTAATAACTAATCAGAGCGAGTGCTTCATAAAATAACTATATTCTTGCCCAAATAAAAAAGACTTTTTTAATAATAAATCAATAACATTTAGGAAGCAACTACGAGTGAAGGATCCTCTGGCAGTGAAGCAGGGAATGAGGCAGAAACGGGTGGAGCGGTTCTGCGCTCGCTGCGGGCGTTGCACGCAGACGTCAGAGACATCTGGCGTGCACTAGACGCAAGGAGGCCTAACACTGGTGTGTTTGTATAAATAGTTAATTAGCGATGAGTGATTGTTTAAAAAAAAACAATTTAATAATTCGAAAATTATGCTATTGCTTATTCCAGAGTCTATTTAATAATTACGAGTTTTAATGGTGATATCATTTTGACGCATGGTGGTGGTCATAATGGACGTGCGCCGTGTGTAATTTTTTTAAATTATTGTACTACTTTAAATTGAATTTTTCAAGAGCAATTTCACTTGAGTTCTCAGTTTCGAATAACCACTATTATATTTCGATTTTTAGAATATACTGAACGATCGAATAACTCGAAAACAGTAATTAGCGCTCATCCATATCTAAAATAGCGTCGCCTCGATAAATAATGTTAAATAACAAGAAGTAAACATCAAGTAGGAAAACGTTGGTGTTAATTTTTTTCATAAGTGGGTTGTGAACATACAATTATATTATAAATACGTATTATTTTTCTAGCATATTATCTGTATATATAATTAAAAATAAATTGTTTCTAATATAAAAATAACATGTTTCTTTTAAAAGCACGCTTATGAAAATTTTGTCCGTCTGTTCAATTCATCTAGTCAGGGAGACATTAGGACCGATTTTAATGGGTCATTTTCTAATAGATATCTTATGTCACGTGTAATTAAGGATATTTTTTTAATAGATGAAGGCTATTTAGAATGTTTATTTAAAATTTGGTAAAAACAATTCTGAATATTTTCAGCATCGCCTGAAACTAGTTCCTGTAATGTTCCGACCACTTCACACACTAGAATGACATTATCTGCTGTAAGTATTACGCATTTATTAAAAAAAACAGAAGTGCTATGTATTTTATTATTGATAATAAATTTTATAAAAAAGAAACAGTTTAATTTTTAACGAATTAGGTAAAAGAATTAGTAATATTATGTAAAGATTTTTTTACAGCCAGAACCAACTATACAAGACAATTCGGACAGCGTCGCGGAAAAAGCTAAGGGGTTGCGTGCTTGGCTACAGACTACACCTTAAGTTGACAATAGAGATTAACGCCCTTACTTATACTCTTCATAGAATGACTATAAAATTAAACAGTCAGATAGTAATACATAAAGAAAAACAAAATGCAATTATATGTAAGTGTGTTAATCAATTTACTTAGATGTTCGTTATAAACTGAATTGTATGCATTTAATGATATCGTATCATATTAATTATATATAAAAATCGCCTAGTTATAGAGAATTTCCGTTCCAGTTTTATATTTGAATTTCAAAAAGTCGTTAATAATTAGTAAATTGTGGCTAATTTTAAATTATGAAATGTTGTAATGTAACAATCCTAAAATATTTCTTTGTTGTTGTATAGACAGAAAAGTCCTAAATATATATAGTTCACATCTTATTTTTTCCATTATATATGTGTACTTGAAGGTAATTTTATTTGTCGTTTATACTTCTACAAGTATAGTTCTTGATTTACTTACCATACAGCAGTTACTTTTTATTTTAAGACATTGTCTCTGGGATTACTTTTCAGTAAGATTCCCAAACATCAAATAAAATAGAAATATTTGTTACATATTATAAGCGTTTATCTAATTAATGATCAGTTGATCATCCTTTAATTATTTAAATAGTTCAATTACATCTAAATAATTAAATAAACGTTTAACAAATTTTATGAGGAATCTACCAAATATTGAAAAAATACGCGTTTAGGTATTTCGCGAATGCAGACCTTACAATGTATTCTACATTTACGTATAAAAAATCTAGTCGTTTTGTAATATAATAATGTTATTTATTATCTAATGTGTAATAGCAATTCTAATCTCAGTATAAAACGCCAAAATAATGTTATCTGTACAGTTATATCTATCTTATAATATTACATCTATGTTATAGCTTATAATTTACTTAAATTTTCTTTCTGGTACTAAATATTCATAGGATTTAAAAATATAAATATATTAAAACTGTAAACATATTAAGTTAATAATTTTTTAATCAATATTGTTCGTTTTTAATGGTGACTTGGAATTTATTTATTGGTCCCTTTGATTGATTTGATCTGAGATTTGAAAATGATTTGTCCAAATTCCAATCTAATTTGAGGATTATTGAAGAATTTTAAGAAACTTATTTTTAACATACAGTTTAATTATTCCCCTGTGAATTTCTGACTCCTCTTAACATTTTGAGCAAAATAATTCAAAGTAATAATAAAATAACTGCTATTTTACAAGATAGATTATAAGGCATTTTTATAATAGACCTCACGAAGATTAAATACATAATTAGAATTGTTCCTTTTTGAATATATGTATAGTAGATAAGAGATCTCACAAGTTCTCAGATGTTTTGTTGTTTGGGGTGAAATGACTACGCACAAGTGGAAACTTGTCTAAGACTGTCTATTTACATTATATTTTAACTATACACCTGGCGATTTGATACGTCTTGTGAGTAGGTATTAGTACTATTTTTCGCCCTAAGCGTTATTTGAATTACTTCTACGATTACTTTATGATTTGTTTAAAACTTATGTACATCATTATATCTTTATAGTAATTTATATTAGGCACAAAGAAAACAATTGGTTTCATTATTAGTTCTAGAAATTAATTAATCAATGGGCTGGAAAGAAAACGGATTTATAGAAAAATGACGGTTCTGTGATATTGTAGATTTATTCGTCATTCATTCTTATAAATATTAATTCATTATGTCGCGTATAGCTGTTTTCTTCTAATTTTCATTACATTTAAATTGTGTTTCATCACAGATGTGATGAGATATTAATTATTATTAGAATAGACAAAATTACGTTTCTGTATTTATTCGCATACATTTGGTTTTCAATTTGATATTCATTGTAATAACTAATTATTTATTGATTAGTGTTCCCAAACTAGACACTAGAGGTCCCGATTCTTTTAGTTTTAATATGGAAAGGCTTCTCGATATGCCAGAGTGGTATGATGTAAATAGTTATAAGAGAAATATCAATTAATCCTTTTGACATAAAATCATTAAATACATAATCGATAGAGTTAACTCAATAATGGAGTCTGTAGTGTAATAGAACAATATCGTCTGTCTATGAAACTTCTTGCAATCTAATAAATTTCAGTAGAATATTTGACGCTTGTAAAAATAGAACCGTAGGGAAGTGAATGCTCAAATATCTTTACGATATGTTTACTACATTTATTATCATTTTATCCCATGTTATTAATTAAATTCGACATTAGACAACACAGGACATTTAAAAGGTACTAAGGAAATGTAACTTATAACGCTACTGAACAAGTGAATTGTCAAATTGTAATAATTTGTATTCTAATCGAGTGAACTTAATTTTATTTAAATATTTTCTCAGAATGTAGACAATAAAGTATTATAGGAATAAAAAGAAAAAAACACTGCTTTTTTGTATCTGGGTGTAAAGCTCTGTACGTGCGTTTATTCGGAGCGACTCGATTGTTTTTAGTTTTCTGTAAAATTACACAATATACCTATATATTTGTAGTCTTTATTTACATTCCACGCAAGCAATGGAACGGCAGATTCATGGCTGTTATTGTATCTTAACGGTTTTTATGTGCGCTTATTTTTAGGGATTATTGAAGGAAATTTTACCAATCATATATACACTATTAATTTTTTTTTTTCAAATGAAGTGGTACTTCTTTATAATTGCCAATATGCCCTTATTCTGGACATTATTCATGACCTATTAAATCTATAATTATTAGTTTATTCATATATTATATACGTAACTTGTACATTGACTGTTCCTCCTTTAGATTTAGTTTCAACATCTAGTCAATAATTGTAATAGATTGTTTGTCCTTAAAGCATTGTATTCATTGAACAATAATGTGCAACACCTATTGCAGTTCAAATTGTTAAGAGAAATCTTGAAGTTTTTTTTTTAATTATTGTGATTTCTTCCGTTGAGTTGTTAATGCCTTTCGAGGAAGTACAATGGAGTTTTTTTTGCGATACTTCCCTAGCTGAGAGGTTTTGTATATAACAAATAAATCAAGAAAACTAATTATTTCATCTAGATACTAAAGAATGTGTGACGTAATTTATAGATGCTCCTATAAGGCTTAATTAGGTTTTTTTCTGCAAACATCGACGGGTTTTACGGTTAAACTTTGCTAAATGTTGAATATTACGCCATAATTGTTGGTTTAATAAATATATTGCTAAAAAGCTGTTAAATTATGTAGGCGTTTTGTCCACAATCATTAATTTACTGTAGATACTTAACTTTAAGTTGCGATAATGCAATTTGTATTTACACATTATAATTAATTAATTTAAAAATAGAATGCATAATTTTGTTATATAAAAAGATGTTTAAAGACTATGAATATTGTGTAAACTGTAAAGATTATGATGCCAATTGAAAAATAAATATCTTCATACTTGTTTCGCGTAATACAAATAAGCTTATGTAATAGATGCATATACAATGGATTTGAGAATTCGTGGTACATTAATTACATTTCAAGATGTTTCCTTGGCTATTCTTTAAAATTTATGTTCTGGTCAATATTAATAATAATTATACAATAGTTGAACTGTACTAAACGCTAAAGTATATTATAATTCTATACCGGAGTCGTTATGTACCAAAATGAAAGTAAATAGTTGATTTTTTGAGACTAAATTAACATTTTTGGTAATAAAATTTCACTCGATGCATGCATTTCTGGCATACATCTTGCCATCTGAATTATGTTTATAACGTAATAAATATAATTATTAAGCATATTTTCTGTTGTAGTAAATAAATACTTTGTTCACGTCCATAATTTCATTTGATTTATTGGAGTATTGTTTGACAATTATTTTTTATTTTATCTTTTATAATATTATTTTGGTACATAACTACTCAGTTGTATTTATACTGATCACAATAATTATAGAAATAATTTCGTAATTTAAATTTAAACTCAGTAATTTGGTAACTATTTAGTGATTTCTGGTAACATCAACTTAAAATCGTTTACAACGATATTACAAGAAAAATAAAAACATCTAACACGTGTTTCATTAAGTAACTTCCACTCTGGAATGTATTTTTCATCTTAGATGGTTTAATACTGCCGCAACCAGAAATAGGTTTAAACAACCTGAAAAAAAAATCATATCATGACATAAGCTTAGACGGGGAGGAGTTAAAATAATATTTCTTACAAATCAATATTAACAGTCATTGAGACGGTTTAAATCTTAACTTTTTCTGAATGTGTCAACTTCTTACCCCTTAAACTGTAACCGGAGTTAAACACGACCAATTTTCCTTTAATGGTTTCATTATTTTTAATGATTTCTGGTGAGCATACTACTGCTATAGACGGATCACTCCTCGTGTAAGACAAAGATGACCAAACTTGCCACAGTTTAGATGTGGCGTTCCATTCGCGCTTGTTGAAGTCTGCTTGAATCTGGAAATATTTTTTGTGATAGACGGCTATCTGAAAACAACTCCATCAACAACTGGAAATTCATTGTTTCAAGCGTTATAATTAAACAATCGTTATTTATCTAAATTTTATAGGTATTTAAACAAAAATTGATTTGATTCCGTTTTATAAAATGTTTGCTCGGTCGTTTCTACCAATACTGAAAGTCTAATATCGCGTGATTGAAATCGTTAATAATAGCTAGCAGAAAAAGTTAAAAGGTCACACCTTGTCATCACCAACCGTCCAATATAAAGATGGCGCAGGTAGCCCTGTAGAAGAACAGTTTAACATCACACGAGGAGACGAAGGGTCTTCCGAAGATTCAACTTCTAAATGTGCGTCACTTGGTACTACTAAAATTTTTAGGCATATGATTAAACACTTATTTTAGGTAAATTTACCTGAAAAAAAAATGATCTTTTCATAAAAAACATATTAGTACTAAACGAAGAAAAAGAAATTTGTTCAATGTCGTAAGTACAATTCGGCAGATCTCTTACTAACTTTTGATTGCCTGGTATTTAATCTACCTAGAGCCACGTATTTGACTAGTAGAAAGTTTATTTTTAAATATAATAATATTTAGTATTATTATCATTATAAAATTCTAAGTACGATTCATCTAACAATAATAAAGTTGTATTCGAAGTAAATAAGAAGGCATGCGGCGCAGGACTGATCGCGCGCAGAAGATCTGATTTAAAAGCAATAACATCATAACTAACCCAACTAGCGATGGAACATGGAGAAAGTGTTACCACAGTAATTATAAATGATTATTTTTCTTGGATGTTCCATTTTTTCGTTCTCAAAAATAAAAAGAAGCTAAATACAAATTAGCCGGTTAAACTATAGCTTCTGCCAGCGGCTTCGCTGATTTCTTATATGTAAAGAAGATATAAATAAAAATACACATTTGTGATCGTGTGCGACCGATGCAAGATCAGCCTAGGCTTAAGCCTACAGAGTTAACTCTGTTCATACATAAATTGGAATTTATGCTACATGAATCAGTCCACTTCTTCTAATCTTTATATAAATATTTTTTCTAAATAATTGTATAAAGCATAATATTTTATACCTCTATGTATGGGGCATTTCACGTCAAGCGGACAACCAAAAAAAAGTGAGATCGTGAATTTTGTTTATATTCTGCTGGTCAGTTATACTTCTAGTAGACCTGGATATGTAGACCCAATTTTTTTTCGTATGAAGCTTTATTGCTGAGTTATGAGCTTTTAAAAATTTACTAAGATGAAGTCATGAATTTTTCGATGCCTATCAACTGATTTGTAAAAAAAAGTATTATTTCTTATAGTCAAGAATTGAAGCTTTTAATTTTTTTTCGGATTGTAATTTTTTTTACATATAG
>JAOSYY010000016.1:5052824-5082682 GCA_025727935.1 Hebomoia glaucippe
TTGCGGTCAGTGTGCATGCTATTTTCAAAGTTGCCATTTAAATTTTTAAGACTACAAAGTTGCAGGCTCCGGGAGCGGATTCCAAATCTTCTTACTCCTAAGCTGCTTAGAGGGTAAGTCTTTGACAATCGAATGCAAGATTGGGGCCTGCGAATTTAAATTTAGTGGAGATGGTATGAGTGAATCACGCACTACCGATTTATATTATACTGGCTTATGCAACATTGCTTCATAACAAACTCCAATGCAACTAAAGCTAAATGTTTAATTATGAATTGTCCGAACTTTTAAAAGATAAACATGCATATTGCAATGACGTAATCGATCTCATTGTTGCCTAACTTTAAGCGTTTACAAAGCGCACGTAAACGGATGTTCTGAAAAAGCTTTTTTTAACCGTTTTTCCTACATGTTTCATTGATATTCCGTTTGTAGCTTGTTGTTAGGTATATTGCCTATAATTGCCTGTATTTAAAAACGTGCAACCAACGATAACATTGTTTTTAAAATCAATGTTTTCATAATGAAAATTTATGTTTTTTTTAATCGTTATTCTTATTGGGACTGTTATTTTGTGGTGTTATATTAGTTGCTTTTAGGTACACATTCCTTAATATTACAAAAAAAGATTTTATTCTAAGAGATATAAAGCAAATAATGTTCATATCTATAAAATATTCACATAGTATATATCGTAATAGCACATTAATTACAGCTAAACTATGAATTGCTATCAACATTCAATAGTTCCCTGTTATCAACGGCTGGTTTTAATTGCGTTGTTACAACATAATAATTAATATAAACGCTTTTTGGATATGTACATATCCAAGCATGCTATATGCGGGCATGTAGAGTATTTAGTTTGTTGTCTATATTTTGTATGAAATGAATTAAATAACGAGTACTTTTATGTGGTATAATCGGACTGCTTTGTCTTTCTCTAGGTATTATCAAACAAGTTTTTTCTAACCTCTTAGATAAGTTAGATTAAATGAGAAATTATAATTATTTTAATTGATATAGTAGTACGGAAAAAACAGGTTCTTTATTTTTTTATTGCTGTCTTTTTCATATTTGACAATGAAGTCAATTATTAATGATAAAGAATCATTATTGTCATCTTGCTAATTACATTACGCCACAATTACCACTGAGAAAGACTTATTAATTCAAATTAAAAAATATTTGAAATACCAGTAGTGCGTGCAAGGTATAAAATTTCGCTAAGTTCTCGCGCGCTTCACTGAATTAATTCGGACACGAATTAATCAGAACACCTTCCGATTTGAAAGATTGTGACGCTCCGATTGGTGCCGCGCTACGAATTTCAAACACGTTCCATTTATCACTCCCTTTTTATTTAATCATAAGGAGTATTAAAATTAGATTCTGGTTTATATAATATTATAATAATGACAAACGAAAGTAGAATTTTAACAAAGATGTGGACGGGCTTATTTAATAACATTTTAAAACGAAAATAGTGTAATTTTTAAAATTCTTTGAAGGCTAGTCATAAAAAAAGCATATTTTCTAACATGTTATGACGAATTCGTTCCACCCGCTCTAAGCTCCAACAATGTACGTATATGGGATGACAATTAGAGTATTTAGTCTAAAGTGTCTGGTATTTTAATACAGAATAGCTTTTGCCAGCGGCTTCGCATCTAGAATAAAAAAAGGAATTGATATATTAGGTACACAATAAAACCATTTCTATACAGTAAATGAACTGTTAAGAACTGTTGCTCGTTAGAGTTTCCTTTCATGGTCCACCTACCGTATATAAGTACATATAATATACGTCAATTTTATTCTTACTGTAGCACAAACCTCAAAGAAGAGGATATAATAAAAATTGTTTATTATGGAGTTCATTATTTTAAATAAACGTACCAACCTAAAAAATTATGTATGTAATTATTGTACTGTTTCGTTAACCGTAAAATAATAATATGCTGTTATTGAGCGAACCAACAACGTTTGTGTCTTTTAGGGAAAAAATAAATGAAACGTAATCCATTTTCTTTTGAGATAACACGTTATAGCGTTTTTGCGTCCATAGAAAGAATGACGTATTGTATATTCCTGAATTGATATTCTATAACAGTTTTTTATTACATATATAATCGTATTTAGCATAATACGTTCAGATTTACGTTTAGTTGAAAAAGTATAAAGAATATTTTATCATATTTCTCAACAGAATCATTTTATACAAATTTCAACAATCCGTTGCATGACTTGTTATAAAAATAAATTAAAAACAAATGTTACTATTTTTCAAATGTGGCTTTATTCTCTAAAGTTTTCCACACAAAGATTCCATCTCTTCCCGAGGAATGCAATTTATTTAGATACTAACAACATATGGATATGGTTACAGTTATTTCAGTTTAAAATATTGTCTTCATTTTTTTTCAAACTATTTAAAAATTTTTGGTCTGGTGTTTACCAAAATCTTTTAAATAGTTTGAAATATGTATATATATTTTTCAATACTTAATGTGGAAGTAGGTGTTTAACAGCTCGAATGTATAAATATTATATATATAAATATAATTTATAAATATTTTGTATTGTGCCTTGATCGAAACCACCGGGCACTGCTAGTTGTTTCAATCAGAGATTATTGTTGTATTTTAGGGCTTATACTTCTTAAATATATTTCATTGACTTCGTGTAATTCCTAATCGAAAAACAAATAGGTAAGCGAGGCACATACATTTCTCATAATTCACCTTTGTGTATAGAACAATAAGACGCCTGTATAGAATTATTAAATTAAAGGAAACGGGAAATATTTACGAGTATAACTCATCTGTATAGAATCGGCATGTGTTTGAGACTCTGAAACAAATCGATACTAATATTATAAAGCTGATGAGTTTGTTTGAAGGCGCTAAACTCAGGAATCACTGATCCTATTTGAAAAATTATTCCAGTGTTGGATAGTACATTTATCGAGAATGGATATACATATAGGTTATGTTATATTTTCAAAAAAAAATGAGGATCCTTACTAAAAACCCAAGGTGTAAAAATCGAAATGAACGCGAGCGAAACCGCTAGCAGAAGCTAGGATTTTTATATATTATTGCATATATCCATTATTTATTCATAAATTTACTCATCTAGAATGGTAATTAAAAGTGACAGATATATTTTGATGATTAGAAAGCGCAAAGTTGACGAACGTCATTCGTCTAGGAAAAAGAAGTTAAATTCGAATAGTGATTTTAATGCATTCATTGCGTGTTTGAACCTTATGATGGGTTCACGTTTCCTGGAACGTAATGAAGTGTCTTTTTGAAGGACTCTTGCGCAATCTATTGGCAATTAAAACTAATCGGACGTTTTGGGCGAGCGCCATTGCGTTCGCCATTTGTCTGCAGGTAGAACAAGGGAGGAGCTTCGGCCTCGGCTTGGGTTGCCGCAGCTTGGCTGGACGCTTGAAGAGATGGACAGATGCTCACCCGGGTGAGTGGTACGCATAACAAGGGACTTGGCCTTCGCCGGCGGGGGCAGATTCGGTTTCAGCCTCCTCCAGCGGGGGTTAACGGACGCGGCGTAGTCGGCGGCCCGGGCCACCAAGTGGTTCGGATGCAACGCGGCTCTTTTAAAGTAGCGTTCGGACGCAGCTTTAAAATATTGATATAGGGTCAGGAATTACAGGTTGACGTGAAGGTTGGCGTTCCGCACGCACCAGATTGCTCCAGTAGCGGTTCAAGTGAACCGATTCTGGAGCACCTGAAGCCAATGGAACGTACTAGAGGGGGCGTGTGCGAACGCGACGCTGGAGTAGAATTGGACGAATGCACACTTTGTTTAGTGTGACTATGTGTCTTAGGGACAGTTTCCTGCGCGCGCAGAACATGGGATAGAGCCTGCTCATAACGAAGCAAGCTTTGCTTACGGGCGTTCGTTACGTGTTGACTAAATGACAACTGACTATCAAGAGTTACTCCGAGGTATTTGGCGGAGCGTTGCCAGGGGATATCTTTATCGTACAGATTGATATTTTGCTGGGACGCCTGTGAGGCTTGGAGGTAGCCTTAAGGAGCTGTACGTGTGAAGAAGACTGCAGCACTCTTGTTCGGATTTACCTTGACTCTCCATTTCCGGAACCAGTCGTCTAATGCTTTAGTTGCGGCCTGGAGAGTGGAACCGACTTGGTGGGCACCATGGTGCGTCGAAAACAGTGGCGTATCATTGGCGAAAAGGGACAGGTGGATATTCGGCGACTTGGCAATGTCGCTGGTATACAGGGAGAACAGGAGAGGGGAAAAGACAGAACCCTAAGGTACTCCGGCTAGCAGGGGTCTAGGTGCGGAGAGCGTGCCCTCTAGGTGGCAGCGAAAGGAGGAGAGGCTATGTCAAACGCCTTGGCCACATCGAAGAAGAGCGCGCCCGTCACCATTGAGCTCGTGCGGTGGAAACCTTGGAGGATTAGCTCCTTGAGGCGGTGCACGAATGTTGGGGGCGAAACCCGAACCGTTCATCTGGGAAGAGTGCCTGAGTGCTTACGTTGTTCCACAAGCGGTTTAGTTTAGAAGGCTAATCGGGCGGTAGCTAGGCGAGTGGTTACGAGGTTTCCCGGGTTTGTGAATGCCGATCACTATGGCTTCTTTCCATTGGTGTGGGAAGACGCATTTCGTCAATAGAGAATTGAAAATTGCTGCCATAAGGGCTATGAGGTGGGCGGGAAGGAGTTATTCGGCTTGTAGTTGAAGACATACTTAACCGGGATAAAAGATCAAAACCCAAAAGATATTTTATTCTGTCTTTACTACTTCTATTGCGTTTCATATATTTCATAATATTGAAAGTTATTTGACCAATTAATATTAGATCAACATCCGTGCAAATGTAACGTAATAACAGTGATTTTGGTCAAATTAAGCTGTTTAAAAGCTATATTTTGAATGGGAATAAAGACGAAGGAAACCGGACTCCGGATTTAAATAAACCCGGTAATTTACCGGTTCTCTGAATTTATTGTGCTTCTAATTTGTAACCTACTTTGGAATCAAATATATTATTAAAATTTTGCCATCATGTGAAAATTTCTATATTCATTAAATCAAGTATCTATTTATAATAATATAATTAAAATTATAGAACTAGATACTAATTTTCTTATGGACTACTGATACTGATAAATACTTACTGATGGACTGTTCATATTTGTTGTTTTTTCTTTTGTTGTTTGATGTGTGTACGTATGTACATATGTATGTGTGTATTATATGTAATAATAACAACCTTGTACAACGACATTTTTGGTGGGTTGATTGACCTCAAATCAATGTCATATATATATGTATGTAAGAAATAGTTCATATTTAGTGGATTTATTTTGTATTGGCAACACACTGTGTGAATTAAATTCAAAAAAATAAAATAAAATACAACGAAGTTAAGAAACATTGTGTTGGATGAATTCTTTTGAGTTTATTATAAATTCTTTTGTTAATGTATTGCAAAGAAAAATCCACATTACACACAATGAAGAAATTTGTGTTTTTTTTTCTAGAAAAGATGATTCTATCGTGTATTATACACATTCACAGGAACTTTTGTCTGTATTGATTGGATGTTGTGAATAATTATTACATACGTCATTACCGACCTGCGACTGACCTTACGGCTATAAAAGAATTAATATGACTGGAATGTGCACATTCAATTACAATGTTTATGAACTTAAGTTCAGAAAGAAAACTTTTTAATAATTAAAAATATTTTATCGGTTTTTAATTGTTAATTATTGTGTAAAGTTATGATTTTAATTTAAGTCAATTTCGTTAATTTTATAGATTTTTAGAGTAAACTTCCAACATATATTTCATATAGGTAAACAAAAACTCAAAACATAACATTGGACAAACCGTTTGACAAATATTAAAACTTGATTCGAAGTTAAGTTACGTCTTAAAATACGAGTTCAAATGATAACCGTAAACTCGAAGTTACACTAGAAAATAAAGATGCTGCTAGAAAAAAACTTCTCTACTACTATTTATTTATTATCTAAATTTTAAATGGTTAATAAAAAAGCTAACACTACATCTAGCATTAATATGTCCTAGATATTCTCAGTCGATTCACAAAGAATTTTCAATTGCCGACGGATTTCCGCGAACTGCGCCATGCAGATTCCATTTCCCGTCAAACTGAGCGCGAGCTACCTAGGCTTTTCATTATAGTAAAATTCTTTTTCTCACTTTCTTGAAACCTTAAGTTGCGTTTAAAAAAAAAGTGCTATAATATAAAATGCAAATGACACTCGTTCTACAAACGCACATACATATAAAATTTCCTATGTAATATATTTGTGAATTATTGACTTATTTATTTACTAGCATTTAAGAGCAGCTGTGCTCGTGTTTATTGACAAATTCTTGTCTACTATATCAGGAGTTTTAAAGAAGGAAATCTGGAAACTGTAATTTATTTGTATGAACAATATTTTTGTAAAGACTGAAGCAAAACTTACAGACCCCATTCATTCATTTCATCCAGAATTGGTTCAGCCGTGGAGGCCTGACTAAAATTATAGTAACTCAATTTCGCATTTATAATATGAGTTTGGAGATCGGGGATTTAGACATTAATTTGCATTTCTATTTATACATGGAGATAATAAAACTTGAAATCTTTTCGCTACCAAAAGATCTCATCTATGCATCAAAAGTTAACATAAATTAAGCTATATTATATAAATGAATGTATAGGTTTTTTGAAATTGTGTTATATATGTATATACTATTAATATAATAAAAAAAATGTTTATTCTTTTCAATGATATTTATCAATGTTTTACATTAGGGACATATTTTTTATCGCTTAGGAATATGTTGAAATATATTAAAACAAAAATACCGGACCTCCTGAAACTACGTAGTCGTATGTAGCATTTAACAATTTCTAAAATATTTAGGGTACATTCGGGTTATTAAATATTGAATAAATTTCAAAATTATGTTTTTATTAAAATTTTCTATTATTTAATTTGAATACTTTTTAGAAATATTCATAATTACAGTTTCTCAATGCAGTGGAATTCTATCTAAAAACTTACTTATATAAAATATCATACCACTTACTAACTAATCATTTTTAATACTCTAATATAACTATTTTACCCTAGCCACAACTTCCAATGCCAGAATTCATATGAATTCACGCAAAGTACACCAAAACGTATCGATTTCTAAAACTACTTCCTTGACGATAGTTAAAGCTCAGGATATCATGAGCGCATGAAATCATTAAACTATTCTTACCAGTTCTATATTTTGAAATATACATCTAGTTCCATCTAAATCTTAAAACTTGAATATACAAAAATGTACCATTCATAAAATCTGACGAAGCCTGGTCGGATTAGTTTTCATTTGTTAACTTTGAGTTCGCCGTATGTTTTGATTTTCTGAGAAATTTCTCTCTAAAAATACTAAAATGTGTATATTTTTCCAAGAACTGGTATATTTGCCAGTGTTGTATAGAAGATTTTGAGATAATATTTCATGAGTGTCAGAATCAACGAGTATCGGCTAAAAAGGTTTCTGAGATATGACTCATGTAAACCTTTTTTTAAAGGTGAAAATCAATGATGACATATTGATTAATAACCATTTTTCTAGTAGAAAATTGTTTACATGATTTCTTGGATACATGTTAAAAACCTCAAATAATAATTTTAAGTTTAGTTATAAAGTTCAAGTTTAGTCTCTAAACAGTAAGATATTAACTTATAGTATATTTTCTTATATGGATATACAACATAAACTAATTATAGTGTATTAATATAACTATGATTATTTAGTTAAAGCCACGTGAACAATTTCAATGAATATTGGGAATTTAATACTAATTAATTGATGAATCAATAGAAGTTCTCAGTCTATGACTATTATTGATATCACAAACGCATTTAGGTCTTGCTCAAACTACTCATTAAGCGTTAACATCTAGCAGAACGCGGTTTCACCCGCGTGGATTTTATATTTACAATGTTGCTTATAATAGTTTCAGTCACCCTGAAGATTTTTCAGTACAAAAATATAAAACGACTGATTTTTCCATGCATTGAAAAGACCTGTTAATTTGATATAATTTTCATTTCCTTCATATGTATTGATAGCGATGCCCTGCGGTTTTACCATTTTTACAATAGCTTTACAAATTATAGCCTATGTGTTATAACTCGTAACGTATCATTAATATTTGTTTAGTAGTTTTCACCTGTAACAAACATCCATACAAACATATTTTTGTTTTTATAATACTAGAAAGTTGTAAGTAATATGCCAAGTTCTTAATTGTTAGTCAAACTAACTATATATGTATACACAAAGTTTAATTTCAATACAATAGAGTAACCAGTAATTAATATACTATTTATGGTTATCAGTTAAGTTCCAAAAGGCCAAAGGCAAAAAATTGACACTGGTTAACTCTATTACTGTCTTCAGACCTACTTTTGAGAT
This sequence comes from Hebomoia glaucippe, assembly GCA_025727935.1. Taxonomy (NCBI): domain Eukaryota; kingdom Metazoa; phylum Arthropoda; class Insecta; order Lepidoptera; family Pieridae; genus Hebomoia; species Hebomoia glaucippe. The sequence goes on from JAOSYY010000016.1 coordinate 5,061,323, forward strand.
ATTAGCAAAAGAGTATCTTCATATCATAAAGGTAAATTTATAATTTCATGTTCAGAGGTTTATGTTTGGAGGCGTAACAAACAAACAAGTTCGCTGCCGCAATTTATAATGTCACTTAGCATTTGTTACAGTGAAATTTTAAATTAAGGAGACCACTATAAAATTATTTAAATGATTTAAAAGTATTCACAAATTGCATTGAAAAGTATCTACCAATAAACTTCAAATATGAACTTAAACTTCGAATATAAAGTATGGGATAAACATTCGTTTGTTATTAAAAAATATCACTCAATAATTATTCGTATTCAATGAATATTTTTGGTACATTATTCAAAGTTCAGCGATACGAAAACTATAATACAGAGAAATTTGTGACTTCCCAAACATATTAGAAACGCCTAATTTATACCCATCGTGACAGAAATCTACGTTCTGAATGCGAGAACCATTAGTGGACCGGCTTGTTGCGGCGAATGTGGAAAATATAAACATCGAATTGGAAACGAAAGCATAATGATTAGCTATCGGCTGACATATTAAAACATTTTGAAAACAATTTTAGTTTTTTTTTGTATTTTCCTTTGTAACACAGTTGGATGTTTTTTAACAAAATATTTGTTGTTTATGTCCGCCAGATATAATTTATTATAAAACTGTTCTATTTTTTTATTTTAACACCTGCACATATGCACAGTCACAATTTATTACTAATATTATAAATATATATATAAGAACTGACGATTATAACTTAAATGAACGGCATAGCTTCATCAAGTCGAAAGTTATACTGAATGGAAAATGAAAATCAAAATTTCTATATGCTGCAGAGGGAAAATTTAAAATGGCGGGGTTGCCCTTCCCCCGCGCGCGGTGTGTTACAGTCCTCACTTATCGTAATAAATTCTTTGATTCTTAAGCTATCCAGTACCAATTGAAATTTGGTTGGAGGTTATAGATATATAGTTACAACACGAAACCGTTTCCCCCGCTTTTGTTATCATTTGTTTCTTTGAAATGCAATGCGTCCCAATGAAATGCAATTTTAAAAACATATTCACGTCAAAATACGGGGCTTTATGATTTGACTATACAGTAAATAGTTAAAAAAATGTCTAAATCAAGACATTCCAATGAATTTTCGATTACAAGAACTATAAGTAGGTAAAGGGCGAGCTAAATATATATATCAGAAAATATAAGATTTTCCTTACTTAACTTCTCTGATACTCAACAAATATTTGATTACTTAATCTAAACACCCATTATTATTGACTTAAGTCAACAACCAACAATAGGCATTACTAGGTTGCTAGGTTTACCTAATAATATCAATGAAAAATTAAATGTAACCTATATTACCGACATAGGTGAAAATTGGTATGGGCAACGAATTTGTCGTAAGTGTAAAGTTTTATAAGATATAATAAAAATAAATCATTTGTAATGTGCTAGAGAATTACATTTCCTCACAAAATTATGTTATGTAAAACGAAATGGATGCAGCTAATACTAAGGAAATTAGTGTGCGGGCTATAAACAGCGAATTTCAGCGTTTTCTTACAATCTTATTAAATTATTGAAGTAACATGTATTTGTATATTGTTATTAAAAATCGGTATTATAGCTTCCTGATATGTACACGGTAAATTTCCATTCATAAAAAAGGTAAAAAAGATCAATTTCCAAGTTTGAGGCTTTGATTATGTAAAAAAAGTGAAAGCATCACTACGTCATGATGTACTTTTAAAGAATAGGGAATTCATTGCTTGGAAACAAGAAAACTAATTGCAGTGACACGTAGATTAGAATTATTGTTTGACAAAAATAACACGAATATATAGTAATTGACAAAAATGAAAATAACTGAAGTAATTATAGACAAATTCGTCCAAATATCTGAACGAGTATAATTTCGGCTTCAAATTATAAACATAGAAGGTCAAAGTGCTTCAGGCAGAAAGAAAGATTTCGAAAAGGTACAAAGTAAAAGAAAAGGCATTTCACAACCGGCGTTTCGGACCCCAACAGCTCGAGGAATGAATGACGTTTTAATTATCCGGTTAGACTTCTTGGTTTGGAGAAAAACGGCCGTTACCGTGATTTGTACGTGGAGTTTGTACTAGTTCTATAGCCTCGGTGTTATTGCCACGTGTTTTTACGTAAGAGGTCGATTTATAAGAAATTATATATTTCTTTCTTTTATTCGATCACAGACGAGCCGACAGAGATCATAAGAATAGACTGATAGATATGTTTTATTTCACTGTACCTAACTCTAAGTGACCTTATGCAATAATACTCGTAAATAATTTTAAGTAAAATTATTTTTATTATAAAAGTGTAACATCTAAATGTCGCACGAATTAACATACTGTTTAAAGTGTTACACCGACACTCATTTAAAATTTTCCTAAAATTCACAACTAATTTATATTTCTGACAGGGAAAATATTTCATCGTTATCAGCCCTATGAACAAGTTGGATCAAAAACGTGTTCAAGAACAAGCAATAGTGGCAACACTAAAAGTCCTAAATGTAGATTAAACAAATAGTACGTAGACGTTTTCGTGTCAATGAGACATTAGGGTTGCCACGATAGATTAAACGAAAATGTTTTTGTTCAGAGGCGTGGGTGAAATACTTTGTTTTATTGTGTATGTCATTAGTATAAGTTTAAGTTAAGTACTAATTTACAAAGTACTTCTTAGAAATATGAAGTTTTATTACGTGACACTGTTTTATACAATGTTCGAAATGCCAAAAGTTAAGATTACTTGAATATCCTGATACAAGTATTATTAGTGTGGAAAAGACAATGGAGTTTAATCCTTCTATATTAAGTATAGTTTTTCAAATAGACTATTGGCTTAAATCAGCGGTCACATAGTACTACAGGCAAACTAGCCGACCCAAAATGCTTTCTCGAAAATGGCCCCCCCTCCACTATAAATTGTTACTTGAACATAAGTGTCGCATCATTTTGATACTAGTCTAAATTGACATTGCTGAGTAGTTTTCACGTTTTATGAGTAGTTCCTAGAACATAAATTACTATTTAATGTTCTTTTAAATTCTCTACAGCGAGTTCTTAGTCCCAATAAAAGTTCATTGGCTACGCTCTTTTTTATGAAATTCACATAAAGTATTTAGATATATTATTGTACGTATATGTCAAAAATGTAAAAGAATCTTTTCATAAATCAATCTATAGTGATTGACAGAATAATTACGAAACAATGACTAAGAACAGCAACATCAACATAATTGTCATTCCCAATACCACTTTGTAAAATATGTTGAAACGAATGAGACAAGGTAAAAGGGCGTCGAATTAAATGCGAAAGTTATATAATATAATCCTGTTATTTTTCTTTATACACTTACATGCCAGTTTCACATTTAATAATTTCTAGAAACTGTATCTTAAACAATACACTTTAGTAATAAATCTAATTTCCTGAAATGTCTTGCGCATGACGGTGCAACCATACCAAGATTAACCTGTTAAATTATTATTTAGTATTCAATTTAAAGATAAGGATTAATTATAATTCAATAGATGTAGGCAGATTAACAAATATCTAAAACTTTAAATTAATTTATAAATATTTCCTAATATTATATACTTAATTTCTAAATTCAAGCAAAAGCTTTATCATGTTGTCACATTATTCCCTAGCAATAGCAACCTCTATAAATATTTGAGTTATATGCCTAATTCAGACTTTACAAATATGTACGCTCAGAGAATTCTATTTAGCAGAAATTAATTCGATAATTATTTTCTTTAGTATTTTCGACCACTTTTTGTTATTTAGTTACTAGCGTATTTTTATAATCATTATAAACCTAATTTAGTTTACTGAATTTTTTAGAAGATTTTTAAAATAAGCTGGATTCTAAACGCCGCTTAACTGGATTCTAAACGTTTGAAAGGTGAACTTGGAAGCAAGGAAGTGAACAATAATCGTAGGCCGATGACATACAATTTACCACGTTACGTTACCTCATCATGTCTGAGAGTGTCCCACGTATTGTAAGAAGTTTTGTGAAAAGCTTAATAAATCTGATCCTATTAAGTAAGGCCTTAAATCTAACATGGAATTCTATTAAATATATGTCAAAATAGCAGCATCTATTGGCGTCACAGCACATTAATGTTTTAATCATAATATTGAATAAGGCGCCATCTAGTTGTATAGATCTCTGGTGATCTGTCTGTGGCCATGTAGTCATGGACAGAGACAAAAACGAAAAGATATTAACAAAATTGGAATACTGGAATCGAACGGCGATGATATAAAATGTCACATGATGAAGGGACATATACAGATCAGGAGATATGTTAAATTTGATACCAGTGATGTATTTAATATAATTTAATAAAGTGCAAAATAATTTGTAATGTAATAAAGTCAATAGAGAGAAGGACTTAGGAACTAGTGTTCCTCTATAGACCTTAACGATTTTGATAACATTTATACAATAGTAACGTGTTTTGTAATTTCTCATCATAATTATTCGAATAATAAACGAATTTCTGCGTGCACAATCTGAACAGTTAAGCGAGAGGTGCGACGGGTGATAAACGACGTGTGCAGATTGTTTTAAATTTTATTATTATATATTTTAGCCAGATCTTGTCCTTGATGTTTTAAAACGACAGCCATCAGATATTATTTTTTAAATTTATCGAATGAATTTAACAATCGAATAAATCGAATCCTTTTAGCAATCGATAATTTAAAGTGATGATCGACTATTATAATTATTATAGTACCAAAAGGTTTTATTTTTACCAAAGAAGTAATCCGGTCCTAGTAGCGACTTAGGCGGAATCCTTAACAAATAATGTCACTTTTAAATTTATAATAATATTATTAGTTAGAGTATCTTAAATAGCATGTTTCAGCTTTTACATTTCTAAATATTAAACACAAATATATAAATATGAAGGTATATCACAGTATGCAGATGTAGGTATATCAACGAAATTTAAGTGAATGTTTGTAACAGTTAGTTAATAAATAATGTCTAATGCTTAAGTAATATAATATATATAAGTTTTGTATATTTTTTTATTCAGACTTCTCTATTACAGCGGAACCTATTCTAGGGGGATTTTCATCAATAATGTCAACCAGTTTTACTAGATTTTTTATTTGAGTTTTCTTTGGATACTAAAAATAAATGCATAAAACTAACGCCGATCAAACCACCAGGCACCACTAGTATTAAATAAAAAAATGTATCATTTCCAATATTTATACTTACTTTAAAAAAGATGTATGAATATAATTGTTTTGTAACAATATAGCTACAATTCACCTTAAAATTAGCTCACAAACCTAACGAAAGTTAATAACAGTAGTAGGGTAAAATGCTTAAGGTCAGTTTTAATTCGTAACGAACAAAATTGGGCCCGATTTTCACTGTAATAAGATTAGGAGGGAATCTTCTCGAGCAATGGCGCTCCCTAATTTACAACATTACCATGTACAATTTGAGGTAAGACAAAATTTATCCTTTCGACACTCCGACATTCAATTCATTGCAGTAGACCAAATAATCAATGATTTACTCATATTTTTATCGTTCTTTTTTTTACTAGACACAGATAACAAATATTTTTCTTTGCCGGTTGACGATGAAAAAAAGTTTATAATTTGATTAGTCAGTTAGATAGACCAATTATGTTATAATATAAATGCATCTTAAATAAAGATATTACAACCCAAAATTTATCAGATAGCTTGAGAAATATTAACTTATGTCTTTAAAAATGTTATCGGAAAAGTAATTTCTTATTTTCAATTATTTAATATTAATAGAAAGCAAATGTCTTTATTTATTTATAATTATAGACTATTAAATATAGAAAAATACATTTTAGGAGTGAAGTAAATACAAAATTCTAGATAATACAAAAAAATGTGTACTTTTCGGCATTTCTTAATGATCCAGTGCCAATCAGCCGACACAATCCTACCATTTCTGGTCACTTAAGTCTAAAGAGCTTCCATTTCCGATAACAGCTATACAAGCGCCCTCTAGAATTAAACCGTTAAGTTCTGTTAATGGTCAATTATAACTACGAACATGGGGTTAATTTTTCGTTTTCATGTATTTCCTAAGCGTATGGCATGCGTGAACTGTACGAGATATATAGTAACTGGATGTAATAATGTTTATTGGCGATTAAAATAATATTTTAGCAACTCGTTTAATAAGTACAGTTAAGTTAACATAGCATAATCGAATGTTTAAGTGATTGAGTACATGATTTTAAGATTTTAATTAATAATCAATAATTGCAACAAATTTGCAATAAAAAATTCTTTCTTCTATAAAAGATTTAGTAAGATATTATTAAATTAAATAATATTTATTAAGTAAGGGTACTATTTTACTGGGGAACAAATTTTTTAATCTCCATTTTCTGGATATACTGAAGTACAGTTTCCAAAGGGTTAGAGTTACAACTAAAACTTTTAACAATCGGAGGTACACGTATTCAGTTTACATAAGTTTCTCTTTTACGCTACGAATGTAAAAAGTTTTAGTAATAGTTCAAATATGCAATTTTTCGATAATAGAAATACTTACATACTAACATATATAATATTTGTGTAGAAAAGTTAATAATTACAGATAATTTTAAAGTATGTCTCAAATTGGAGAAAATTATTCATAACATAAATAATTAGGAGTTTTGACCGCTCCCTTAGCGCAAAGTCCATAATACAGTCAGGACAATAATTAGATCTATTGTGAATTTTATATTATTATAAAAATTAAATTACAAAAAAACCTTAAACTGGGATTTAAGTTATGAAAGTCTTTAAAAAACTCTTCTAGAACCGTATATCATCTATAATATTATAGTGCTTTATATTGAATACAGGTGGCGTGTAAAACGCTCGAAATAGCCGATCCTGTTTAATGTACAGTCGACACGGCAATACGTTCAGGGCTGACTCAGTGAATGTTTGTACAATTACACGGAAAAGTGTAGTTAGAGATTTTTGTTGAGATATCATTTTAAATGAGTACCTAAGTATATTTAATATAATGTTAACGTAAATATGTGAAGTACCTACTATTTAAAATTAAATTCAGTTTAATGACTTGTTAACTAATAGTAAAATTACTAGAAATAAAATGCTATAGTTGTAAACTGTGAGTTATTTGTTTTATTCATGATTGATATCATGAATATTTGCGTTTTATTAATTACCTTGGTTGGTCTGTAAATTTCAATTTAACCTTTTATGAACTCATAAAAATAAATTATAACTTTGACAATTTATTTACAACAAAGCTTAAAAAATTGATACTTATCTTTTACAAAGCATTTCTATAAGCCGTTTTCTCTATGATATAGTATCCTCTTATTGAGGGATAAGGTAAACATACATTTATATCTGTCTCACTAATCATTCTCTTTTAAGGGTAAAAAATCTTCTGATTAATAAAGCTACAGAATTAATTATTTATCAATATTTTCTATTTGTATCAGCAACTTCTATTTGTATTAAATTATTTAGTCTATGAAATTGATTTTTTAGTATCGTAATGATTCTTCCTGTGTAAATACATCTCATTCGGCTGTTAGAAGCACATACTTTAAAACTGCAAGTTTGCGCGTATTACTTTGAGTTTGTATTTCAGAATATGATCGTTTTATTAAAACAGCATTTTTAATTTTTTTATAACATATTTTTTAAATTGCATTCAGTGGAGTACTCCCGATAACAGATTGACTTTAACTTTATAGACCATGGCTTCATTCTAAATACCTCCATCTTAATTTCCAAGTCCTATAAGAAACCGCCATTAACCTAAAAGTACAAGTACAAGTACAAGTGCAAGTATAAGTACAAGTACAACTTCTAAGTCACACTCATAATAATCAAATAATCGTTAAGGAAATTACGAGGTTACTAAAAGGCAAAAAATATTTATACCGTCATCATCGTACCTTCTGGACAAAGAGGTCCCATATATTAAAGTCTGACCTTCCTATTACTCTACGGCACTCTCAACCGTGACTTATAAAAACTCTATTACTTTTTCTTTTTGAAGAGATAAATCGAGACTGCGTAAAAGTACGTCAACAAACATTGTTTATCAGAAGATATGAGGTTTTATTAAAAAAAAATATTTTCGATAAATTATTAAGTCTAAATAACAAGGTTTTGAGATTTAGTTCAATGAGGAATAAATTTATGTGCGTGTACTCACAACGCGTATATATTGAATTAATGAGGTTTATATCTAAATTTGCGATTTTAAATATACTTTTTAATATATTTTGTGATCGGCAGAACTATAAATTACACTAATACTTACAATTTGTTATATTCATGATTTCGACATTAAATAGTTTGACTCAACATAGGAGTTCCCGTAACCTAGAGTTATCACTTAACTAATGAAGCTCACTATACTTATAGCATATAATATTAAAATATTAGAAATTATACTAAGACAATTTTAGTATCGATCCTAATATTCAAACCTTGAAATATGAAAAATCTCAGCTAAAACGAGCAATTACGTAACCGATAAAAATATGTTTCGATTCGTTAAACTCAATACAGGGTATATAAAAGCATAAAATTCTTGAAAGTAAATTAAAATTCTGGCCTAATAAGTATGTTATTCAGTTTCTCCTTACTAATTATAGGTAAGTTAATCAAGGTATCTATTAGGTTTATAGTAGTAAAATTCTAACAAATTACGAGTTAGGTAGGAATAGTGGCCCTGACAAATGTAAGAAATAAATCAAAAAGCCGTGCCAACCCTCATGTTTATGTTCCACGCAACGCGATCGTGGCTACTTCTATATTTTTATCGCGTAATATTATAATAAGGCTATTTTTCATTAATAATTTGCTTCCTTACAAGTAATTTTAATGAAAATCTTTATAAAAAATTATTAATGTTCTTTTATACACTACTTTTAATTAGAGTTAAATTTTTACAGATCGAGTTATAAAATTTTAACAAAATTAAATATAGTTGCTTAATAAATGATACCACATAATATATGTTTTAATAAACAACAATACATAATTTTACTTCTAACTAGACAGGACTGACGGGCAGTAAATTTTTCATATACTTAAATGATGTTGTACTTTAAAAGAAATATGAAGAATAGATATACATTTTATTAAGAATAATCTTTTTAGGATATAAATTATTCTTACTAACAATTAAGTTAAAAATTATATTTTTTTATTACAAAAATTAAAATTACATATTGTTTTTAACTTCTGAAAAGTGTTTATCCACTATAAGTATACATATTTATTCAGTTTAATGCAAATATAAAAGTAATTTTAACTTTATACAGAATGTTTGGGGAATGCTCCTGAAAACGAAGATGTTAGTCAGGATCGATTCTTTTTCCATTCCTTTATCAAAGATATCAATAGTACTATCACCCGTCTTCGTTTTCGGGAGCAGTCCCCAAACATCCTGTATATACCATATAAGTGGTAAGAAGACTTTCAGAATCAACAATGAGCGTCGGTCACGTGAAGGGTTAAAAAGTGCCAAGCTTCCATTGAGAAACAAGGGATGCGAGTTTAACAATTAACTTCCTTGACCTATCTTAATTTACTTCAAATAAATTCAAGCCTACTTCTACCCAAAGGCGACAGTAGCTCCCATTCTGTTTTCTACTCGTATTAAGTATCATTATCAATATGCTATAATATATTGACAATGATCATAAAGATGCTTCCCATACAGATTTTGATTAATAAACTATCTCAGTTCTGTATTGTAGAAAACTATAAAAAATATTGAAAGCGGTCAAGGCCTTCTTGAGTTTTAGGGGGACTACCAAAAAGCAATTGATTTTATATACATATAGATTATTTTTCCAAAATAAAATATATCACATACCTCTAAGTTCAGTAAAATACATTTATATTTCACCAGCTGACCTAGCGAACTTCGCACCGCCTATCGGTTTTTAATTTTCTTTAGTACTTTTCTACGATTCGGAACGCCGGGTCAGCTAGTAAGAGAAAAAGTAAAGTTAAATGTCAACAATTACATTATCAAAAAATTAAAATTATATAATATCTAAACTCTTTTTAATAGTCACTACACACTAAAAATTCACGATCAAAATTCAAATTTCAGATTTCATATTATGATACTTACTTATTACAATTCATTTTATAGTAAGTTAAACTTTACGGTATGCTATTAAAATTCAAATTGAATTTTAAGTAACGAATCGATTATATGGGAGTATAGAAAAGTGTTGTTTTTAATCGGTTTCAGGCAATTTTTAAAAGATTTTTCTCAGTAAGAACGATGCTCGTACTTCAAGGAATATTTAAAAAAAGTCATTACCGAAATCGGTTCAGCTACTCTCGATATTTACGCTTAGCAAAATATTCAGCCATTCATTTTTATATTATAGATAACATATATTTTACAGTTAGCATTCGATATACTTTCGTTAAGCACTATATTCGTGGTATGATTTTTATAAATTTTCATTCAAAATTACGTAAAATGGTAACTATTAATTATATTGCCACCTATAATTCATGGATCGAAGTTACTATTTTTAAAATTTTATGAATTAAAAGTACTAGTAAAAGTTTACCTTCAACGTACTTTTATGCTATTCTTCTCCCCGTCGTCAATATTAATATTGAACCTTATTAATAGACTTGAATGGAAAAAAGCTTACAATTCCTAAATTATCATGCTATAAATTTAACGTATACCACAATTATTAATTTTGTTAAAATAATAACATTATGGTTTCATTTTGCGGTTGGAGATAGATTGATGATTGAATTAATTACACAATTTAGACAATTTATGTAAAAGCTAAATCATTCCGTGTTTCAATACTGTAATTCAATTTCAAAAGCAAAAAAGAAGATTAGCAAACAATTTTGTATCTACTTCATATCATTTTGGACGTAACTCAAAATTAACAGTAAAACAATAAAATATTCTTGTCGATTAATACCAAGAATTAGAAATGTTCACATTTGTTGATAAACATTTTTAAAAATTTATTATGAATGTGTGTGTATTTTCGTACAAAAACATAAACAATTGACAGTCACAAATTATAGCCATTTCCAAGATAAAGTATAATTGGTCTTAATATCATTTTAAGGGATCTTTACCATAAATAAAAAGAATAGCGATCCGCGCTATCAAATGCACCTGGCAAAAGCTCGTTACTATGGAGACAAGTTTTTTACTTTAATATATGTTGTTAGCTCGTATGTCTCTCGTCTTTTATAATTGGCATGATGGACAATACCACCACTATTTACGGTTCAATATTTTAATCAGGACACTTTGAAACCGTATAGATCCTTAAAATTGTCTGATAAGAAGGAAAAATCTCTAAATATATAGTAACCATTTTTTTTAAAGTACTATTGCTAAGATATGTATGTATGTATATATATTATATATATAATATGTTTATATAGAAAAACATAATTTATAATTTGTAGATATTCATTATACTTAAACCTTATATACACACAAACACTATTTTTAAGCTATGTCTGAGAAACGATGTAGAACTATCTTCTACGTTCTTTGTTTAGATTTATTTTTTGCTTCACACAGTATACAGTATTATTTGATGATTCATAAGTAATATGGTAAAAAGTGGTGTGGACAGAGTAAACATATTAGAAGTTTTTTTTACCTTTAGAAAGATTTATTAAAATCCGTAAGATTTTAAAAGCAATAGTCAAAGATAACATCCAAAATTGTGATAATCTCATGACGCTATTTTCAGCTCGAATTTTATATCAATAATAATCCATTTCTATTTCTATACAACAGATCTCCAAATATAATGTTATAACTCGGAGATATCAAATTGCCAAATCGGATTTCAGATATTTTTCACTCAATCGATGGGTCCCTCGGATATTTGGTATGCTTGAATCGTGACCCTTAATTTTTCTATTTTTAATTATATAATATAAAGATATATTTTTTATAAAACCTGGACCTAAAAATTCTGGTTCCACGACTGAAAACTATTCTTATAATTATAAAAACACAATAACAAATATAGGCAAAGAATTATTTTTCAAAGATTTATCTTAATTTTAGATCAAAAATAGGGTTTAATAATTTTTGGCAAGAATACCAAACGCTTTATTATTAATATTTATTTATGGAAAAACATATACTAATTCTTTTCATACCAATAGTTCAATTAAGAGTTAACTAAACTAGCACTAAGCTAAATTATCAACTCAAACCTTACATTATATCTGTTGTATTTCTAAAAGATGGAGGAATAAATATAGCATAGTGTTTATTTTAAAGGGGTATGGCGGTAAAAGCCTCTAAAATGTCTAACGGAGCACGTATAAGCAATATTCGGTAATGTCCTGTGAAAATATATTTATTGGGTCACGTTTCGACGTTGACTCAAATAATTGGTGGTTTCGAAGAAAAGTAACAGGTTATAAGTAACAAATGAAAGCCTTACAAAGTGGTTTTTCCTTTATAAACTTTGAAAGTAATCAAAAGAATTTGAAAGTATATAAAAATTTAACGCATTTTATTAACTTATTTATATAATTACTGTTCGTACCCGTGATTCAAGTATTATTCTTACACGTGATGATATCGTTTGTCTGTAGATATATATATATATATATATATATATATATGCGTGTGTGTGTGTGTCAAAATATGCTCCTCGTAACCTTTTCACACATCAAGAAATAATATTAATAATTACAATCACTGGGAAAAGCTTGATCGGATACAAAAATAATTTACAAATTGCTACGATTTGACGTCACAAGAGTTAAATATATACTTGAGAGACAAATGTACTAAAATAACTTAAATAGAAAAGCAATTAAACATAAAATAGCGGTGACATAGGTAATTTGTTAAATGAAATTATATCATTGTGGACATGAACAAAAAAAAAATATTTTATATTTATCGAATTCTAGGGTATAGTTTTTATAAAAATAATCGAAAACATTTGAATGGATATAAATTTATGTTCAAGTATATTATAATAACTATGATTTTAACAAATATACTTTATTATATTCCTTTAGAACAGTTTTGTTCGTTTTTTATTATGATAAGTGTTTTTGTGACGTAAAAACAAGCATGGTTTATTTAAATTCCTAAGGCACTTGTAGCGAGTTTCATATTTTCCTTTACAATGGAAAACAACTCGTATATTTTTTAAGAAGCTTTTAAAAATTGTTTCTTATTAGGCTACAGCGCTGGCTGAATTCTTTTTCTATACTACCTCAATTTTAGTTTTGAATAATGTAATATAGATAATTTATCTATATAAAATATTTTCTCCAAAATCCTTTGCATTAATTAGTAAATTGTTATTTGTCCATAGAAATATTAATTTACATTGTGATGATTTAGTTTTATAAAAAACCTAAATATAGCAATATGCAATAGATGTATATTAAAGTCATGTTAAATATTTCTTAAATGTGTCGTACATTGTGTATTTAAAGTAAAATTTACAACTACAATATATAATTCTTATTTTCAGTTAATAAACGGCATTTAAGAGATATTAAAAATATTGTGAGTTTATATTAATATAGTTTTAAAATAAAGAATCCGCTTAGTTTAACACATAAAACATTTCAATTGTAAATTGTTGGACTTTTCTGACAGTGAACACGAGCTCTTTTGTGAGGATGTGCACTTTTCGAAGACAGTTTAAAATGCGTAATTTAACGTCAATTCATAATTATCTTCAAAAATTTGCAGATACTTAAAAAAAATAGTTCAATAAACTTTAGTATTTCTAACTGACTACAAGGGCCTTTAAACTGCTTTTTTTAAGGAGGACGAAATGCATTACCTATACCGGTAGCTGCCTATGTTAAACTCGCTCTTCCATAGTTACTCTACTGAAGAGCCAAATAGGCTCCCAGAGTACTGGGAGGGGCTACCCGCTGTCTTTAAATTGCTTAATACACGAAATACAAAATTATATATTCACAAACACTAGCCCTGATTAAGTATTAAACTCATTTAATCATTCTCACGCCAAATATACATATGAAATTTTAAATTATACAATCAAATATTAACAGTACGTTATTGGAGCCCCGTATTAAGGCACTGTACAAAGTTCAGCTTCAGTTGTAATGAAACCGTCGTAGAGAGTTGACGTGAGCTCTACGAGTCTGTGCTCGAGAAAACAGCGCGCGAAAGGGTACGGCTATATTATTTATCTACATTTTTAAGCGTGTTGTCATGTGTGTTATACCTGAATTATTATTTTCGTTTTATCAAAGATGAAGATAATATCTATTTTTCAAAAAAATTTAGTCTTATTTTTTTTTCATTTAATTTAAAGGATCGTAATATAGGTGAGTACAACTAATCCTTTTACAAAGAGAAATGAAATACAATGCGTCTATTATTTCAGTAGTATTCGTAAATTAAGAATCGATCTATACTAATGTTTTGAATAAAGTTTTGTTTAATAATCGTATAAAATGCGAACAATTTTGAGTTTCAAATTTAATAAGTTTGGTTATAAATATTAAAAGCCGCAAGAAATTTACGAGACAAGTTAAGTAAACTTTAATATCTCTTTGGCTAGTAAAAAATGAACGTTTCAGGTGGTACTTTTCCGGGTGTATCGGAAAAGTTTTTATTGTTGCGACTTAGAAGTACACATATTTACATAACAGCGTACCTAAGATAGATAAATCTGTACATTTATATTAGCACTAATGAAATTGCAGCTTTAGAGAATAATTATTTTTTAATATAATTTTTCTCACTAATAGACAGAATTTGTAAATATTATAACATGCTTTCTCTTTTTAGTTTAAATCATATTTCTGACCAGATCATTTTATTTTTACATTGTAAAAGGGTTTTTTATTTATATCTGACCTAAAAAGAATTATAGTCTGTTTTCTTGGACATATTCTTTTTATAAATACATTTCATTTTGCAGTCAATATAATCAAATTAATATAAATGGCACATAAATCAAATCAATTTAAATTTGAATTATAAAACAATATTGTTCAACCATAGTATACATATACGTATAATAAAGTTAAAATACAACGTATTATGTGAATATAAAAGTGCATCGATTAGTTGGCTGTATAATTATATTGGACTATGATAAAAATATATTGGTATGCAGATTCTGGACTATAGTTAAGCATTCGTTTTTATGAAAATTGTATGCCATTAAGCTGGTTATTGGATATTAATCGATAGAAATGTGCAACAAAAGCGGCAGTTTTAAAGGTTTTTACTATTTGAATAGTCACATTTTACTGACACATATAGCATATAGCTTTTTTATTTATTTACTTATTTTAAAGTATAAACGTATTAAATGGAATACTTTCATACTATTGTCGATAGGGAATATATAACATAATTATTAAGGATGAAACGGCTCATTTGACGGTAACTCAGTTATGTAAGGGTATATACATATATATATATATATATATATATATATATATATATTAGTCAAGATTGAATTTTAATCGGCCCCTTCATCAAAAGTGACATAAGTACTATCATCTGTCTTCGCTTTCGGGATCAGTCCCCAAACATCCTAATATATATAAGTAATATGTAATAAATATTCATTGTTTATAATTACAATTAAAAGTACATAGAATGTTCAAAATATAACCTATTTCATCTGCATACCTTCAATATTTTATATTCACTCCAGTTTCACCCCAAAGTTATATTAATTAAAAATGTACCCCGAAAAGACATTTTTATGTAATTAAAATAATGCACTATCGGACACCGCCTCTTAAATGAGTTTTAACTGATGTTTTTTAATTAATTAGAGTTAATAGAGTAAATTAATTTTGTTGCAAGCCACAACGTTTACACAAAGGAATCCGTGTTATAATGGATATGAATTTTTAAACGACTTCAAAAATAGTAGGAAGTTCTCATTTTCTCGGGATTGTTTCCCCTTTTAATGTTTGTTAGAATTTTTGACTGAGTAAAATCAATTTTGATTGATCTTTTTTATTAGGAAGCCTGTGCTTCCCGTGTGGCCTCGTTTGGTTCTGACATAAATTAAATCATATACTATTAAGTCATAAATTTGTATTAAGTATGTGTGTGATACATGGTATAACATAATATCACGCCAACCGCTTTCGATGATTTTTATTGAAAAGTATGTACTTCAAGGGTAGCTTGATGAGAGTTTGGTAAGAATCTGATCATTGGATACCTGATAAAGTTACGGAACTCTTCAATTCGTAGGAACAAATTAACGATATTCGGCTGAATCTTTTATAGGCTATCAGTTTAACTCATACACGATCATGAATCACGCTGAGTCAATGGGCACGTTGCTTCTCCGTCTCATTCGAAAGACGATCGTCGATCAAGTCGAAATGCTGAATATGTTTTTTGATAATTTATCTGTTCAATGATTTTTCATGTAAAGTCGCATTTTTCGAAAGTATATTTCAAATTGTCCTCGAAGTTGATTTCCTTTTTTGAAATAGGCGTTTATCCCTGACTTCGTTTGTTTCTTTTAAACTGCGCTGCCTAATATGGACAACACTTTTATTAGGCCTACCTGTATTCAGACGAAATAGTTAGTCTGTTTAAGAATCACGAGAAATCGAAACATAAAACAAAAATTTTAATTTAAAATATATCTAGGTAGGTTTATAATAAACAATATAACACACAATAAAAATAAACAATATAAAACATTTTGTTATGGAATAGTTTTTATATACAAGGCGGTTTTATTTTCTTATTCTATTTGAATGTTATTAAAAACTTTTGTACTCGAAATTTTCATACTAGGTGGTATTTTATATTATGTAGGTACAACGTATTCATGTAATATAATAGGTGAGTACGTATATGTTATATTGTTTTACTGTGTAATGTGTACACAGTTTCTCCGATAGTGTTTTTTTACTTTCTTTTGATATTAAAAGTGTCGGATATTAAGGCTCCTTTACATAATAAAACTTGGTCCTAACTAATACAAGTACATATTTATAAATGTAAACCTGAGTTTGTTTGATTGGTTATTAAGCTTAAAACATTATGGTATTGAGGACTAGATTTGACTATAATTTGACGGTCCTGTGGCTCAGAGGTCGGCTAACGCCAGAGTACTGAGTTTAAGTCTCGGTCGAAAAGTTGCATTTTCAAATTTGTGATTTTTGTTTTGTCTCGGCTACGGGCTTTTGAAGTTCCGTCCAAGTCACATATCACTCTCCTAGATAAAAACGGTCGTGAAGTGCTGCCCGTTTTTCGACTTTAGTCTATGAATTTCCGAATACTCGAAATAAAAATAAATAAGATCAGCAGCAGATTGTCATATTATTTCCATAATGTTTAGCCGTCCAATAGCCTTTATAATAATATAATTTTATTATATTAAATAATTTCATACCATCTCATAATTCTTAAAATGTATAGCGATTATTAAGTTTTAAGTTTCGTATACAAATAGTCATAATGTACACTTACAATCGTAACAATTTTAACAGCATACAGTTTCATATAGGTACTTTTACGAGTAAAAATTACCGTCAAGAAAACCATTTTATGGATGAAAAACTTATACTTCCTCGAAAAGTCATTATAGCGTATTCAAGACCTAAATCAAACCAATTGTAGCGTGTATGAATAATAAATGAACTAAATATAAATTACTATTCAGATTGGCTTTATGTTAAATGTCTACATATCAACCAATAACTCGTAAGTCATTTGGTAAGGTTTACAAATCACCTCGAATATTTTCATACAAAAAATTATACTTTAAGTGACTATTTCAGATTATTGCCTATTGCTTTTAAATGAATATTGCTTAATAAAAAACTATTGATAATTACGAATAGTTTTTGTTGACTGTGTTGATAATATATTACTTTGCTGGCGTAGACAGGAACCTTTACAAAGATATATAAATATATCAGTTAGAGAAGAGTAATAAGAAATACTCGCATAATTGATGCTCAACATTTCTCGTAATTTATTACTTTGTTACGAGTACTACCCAGGTCGATCTGACAATGACTTCTTTAATATAGAAAATATATTTCATTTCTATGAATCGATTAATGAGAGCCGCATTTCAGTTGAAATTAGTGGCGTTCCATTTACGTTAGTTTTTCGTCCATAGCCGCTCGTGGATCTCGTGCAAACTATAAAATGCACGAACTTTAGTTCTTTGGTAAATTTCTACAATTTTGTCATTTTCTTCGCAATGTTCCTAATTTATCTTACCATAAGAAGCTTTTACAAGCTATTAAAAAGTTTTTATAAAAAATGAGTTCTTAATTATGGTGGGACCAAGGGAAATAAGTATTCATTTTATATACCAAGACATATATCTCTATAGATTATATTTTATGTTTAAAATTAGATTATAAATTAAGAGAAGTTAAGGTTTTAAATTAAAATAGGATGATAGTAGATATAATTCTATAACTTCTTGGTTCATTAATTTATATATTCGGTATTAAGTATTTTGCTATCACGTTTAAAGTAATCCCAGCTGGTCATAGAAATCTCTACTATTAATAATGAATCACAAATATGTTACTGTACCTAATATCGAATTACAAAACTTTATCATAAATACTAATTTCCATTTTTATAAAAAGAAATAATTAATTTTAGTTGTTCAATACGATGGGTCAGCATTATTTCAATCTTACGTACTAAATATTGATATAGAAGTACTAAATTGAAGCCTAATTGAACCCTTGAAATGTAAGCCTTGCCTCTATATAATATTTACTGTATAGAAAAGAATTAAATAAATAATAATAAAAAAATTTGGGTATCTGTCGTAATGGCTTCAGTGAATTAGAGGCAGTTTAACTTGGAAAATAACGTTAATATTAACTTAGGTAATATGGCAAGGAATAACTGAAATCAGATTGGTAGATAACTTTTAATTTTAGAATAAAGCTTCGGATGTCGCGCGAAAATAAATAAGTCTATGAAATTGGAAACAAAATGCAATTTCACGGAACATTTTTACCAGAAAAAATCAGTAAAAGTTATGCATTCATAAATTTGATTTGGTTGAAACCACTCGGTGTCGATAGTGGCCTTAATAAAAATAAAATTACCCACCAGTATTTGTATAACATTACTGAAAGGATTAAAACGGGGACATCGATAAATCACAGTTTGTATGTAAACGGGTACAAAGGTTTTATTCAATTTATAAATGAGTTTCACGGCGCCCCACTTTCAAAGGCATTGAAGGTCTTGTAAATTAATTCTAGTTAGGTGACAGGTAAAGCTAATTACTGGCTCGCCTGACCTCATGACCATAATAACTTACTTGTTACTGTATTCATATTTGATTAAAGTGTTTTATTGTCCATATGGAGTCACATAATATCATAACCCAGTTTAAATTTATATTACAAGTATAAATAATTTGATATTTTAAGTACAAAAAAGGGATCGAGTACGGATAATTTTACAATTAATGATGGGATGTTTATCGTCTACGTATACCATTAAGTACTATTCTAAAATCTAGCGGTTTGGCGTGATATTTGTTATGTACGTAATCGTGCCCAATATATATAAATAAAAAATAGTTTAGTCAAGAAGCGTTGCATTACTATCCTAGCTTAATTTAATGGTTTACGCATCGCTGTATAGTGGACCATAATTTTTTTTAGATAAACTACTAATATGAAATTATGTTACTATGTTATGTTACTAATATGAAATTATGTTACTATGTTATGTTACTAATATGAAATTATTAAATGTCATTGTTGTACTTGAATTTTAAAGTGTAACAAATAAATTCACTTTGTTTTCCCTAATTAATATCATTTTTGAAAATTAAAACATATTTAGTTATTTCAATGGAATGGGTTTAAAATTAGCCACTATATAAACGAGTATTTTCTGTTTATTAAATAAATAACTGACCCGCGCTCCATAGTCATTTAAGTTAGCCAACCTAAAGATATAGACATTGCTGCCGAAACCTTTTTAACAGGAACAATTCCGTTTTACATAATTATTTCGCATCAATATCCCTTTACATAGCACACGCAAAAGAGGCTTTCAAGAGAAATAAAAATTATCCCATTTTAGCAATATTTCTCATTGATGCTTCGTTCCTATTAATCATGACATAATTGCCTTACTCGGTAATTGGGATGCAGAACACTTATATCATTTTTCAATTCAAAGCAGTACTTTCTCAGTATATTTGTTATTAAGAAACAAATAAAAATTGTATGTATCCTCTTGATAATATTAGTATAGATAATAGTGAGAAAAATGTACGGAGAATTATCACAGATGTAGAATTGTATATATTCTGCCATGAACATTGGAAACGAAATAGCGTAGTAATAAAGTCATAAATATATTTTCTTTCTCTAAAAAACTAAGCTAACTTTAAGTAATGTTACAGTATTAAGGATTATGTAGATAATTTTTCAGAAGTTAGACCTAGTTTTTTAGTTATTAAGTACATTAATTTTTATCCCAAGTTTCATAGAAAATGTGTTAAGCGTATATATTTAACCTTGTAAATTAGAGTGAATCACGTATTTATGATATAGTCATACTGAAAAATAGCAGTAAATATTTCCTCAATTGGTTTTACATACATACACCATACCTGTTTATTCAAAAAATAAGGAAGTGTGTTAGTATATTTCAGAGTTAAAAAAGCTTCCGTGACAGAAGTTTAGGGTGAATCTGGTAGATTTATCCGGGTTTATCTTGTAAATGGAAAAAGGTTTTAAGACATATTCATAAAATTGTAATTAAATTGTACCAATTTATACATTAAGCCTACTGCTAAAAATGGATTTGATAGGATCATTTATAACAGCTAAAGAGCTACTGATAGAATCGAAATCTCAATTGAAACCGCTTATTCATGGAAATCGTTTAATCGACACATCAATTTACCGAAACCGCCAAATACATTCTGAAATACGTTTACTAATGAACCTATTGTTACTACGGTTTTTACATTGCTATTAACTTGGGTCCTCGATGCGGTCTGTGTAATCATTTAGCACTGCACTTGTAGTACTTGACACATGATTTTGGGAGAGCGTATCGATGGAATTGATCGATTCTAGCGTTGAATAACTCTTGATTAAGTATTGGCGTATATTGATATCGTTTATACGGTGACATCGAAAAGTCGTAAATTATTCAGTTTACATGTTGATTTCAATATTTGAAACTAGCTCTTTCCCGCCTTAAATTATTGATATAACTTTTATACGTTTCACGTGAAAATTTTTCTGGATTTAACGGTTCTAGTGGTTCCCCATTCGGTG
>JAOSYY010000016.1:5082782-5102461 GCA_025727935.1 Hebomoia glaucippe
ATTATTGATATAACTTTTATACGTTTCACGTGAAAATTTTTCTGGATTTAACGGTTCTAGTGGTTCCCCATTCGGTGTTTGCGTTGTATTCTAGTATTGTATTCTACTGTCCTGTAAGTATCTCTGATCTATTATATATAATTTGTTTTATCTACAAATTCTCCCCATTTAAAAAAAGACAGGTAAAGTAATTAATTTCGGTGTTACATAAAATCAAAGCTATTCTTGAAATAATTATTTTAACGACATCAAATTATATATTTAAAAAATCACATATAATCAAAAAATGATCTGAGTTCTAAACTTGAACAGTTTTTCCAAGAGTTAATCTCTTAACTAAACTTATGATCACATATTTTCCATATATAAAGGTTAACAATAATTATAATTATCATTCACATGTATCCCTAACTGCTAGGTTTTAAAGATAAATTAAAACTTTTTCATAGAAAATTGTTTGCATTAGCTTCTAGGTAATATATTTTAAAATAATAGATTATTTGCTTTGAAGCTTGAAAAGTTTTAGAAATAAAGCTTACAACTAATAAAACTTTCAGCATTACTTATTAAAAAGTTTACATAATATTGTTATTCTTGTGTGCGTGGCGATGTATGAAAATGATTATAATTAAACCACTATCATATTGAGCAGGGCATTGATTTTATGATAAAATATATTCTATTAGTAGTACTTAGAAACTGTAACAAATATTTTCCTTGAAATAACACATTAAAAACTAATGCCCGGTATAATATAAGGTTATTCATAAACTATTAAGTCAATTTTGTCAACTGTACAGAGTTGTACCCTAATGCTGTATGATTACTTACATAAATAGATAATTAATCTTTCACAAAAATTAGGGATCAGTGGTACTTGGTCTAAACAGGTAGTTCCAATAAAACATGACGTTAAACATGTTAACAGAGGATTAAAAACTGATATTATTCTTTATAGGGTCTTATTGTCTTTCCTGTCTTATATATATCTTATAATATAATTACATATACATTTGGTTTTTTCTTTGAAAGTTTTATAATAGTCAATGTAGTGTAAAACAATTCAACTGATCAGTTTAAGATTTTTCTTATAATCATGTTTGTTAAGAAGTACTTAATGCATATATAAGATATGTAATAAATTATGGTCAAACCCCTTTCATTTAGTAGTACTATTTACAATTAAAAAGAGAAACTCGAATGATGACATAATTCGAAATGTAAATGAAAATTTAAACACTCCCTATAAAATCAATATTCACCGCCACTTTCCTTTATATATCGGTGAAATTAACTGCGAGCCCATTTAGAAACGCCTATACTAACCATGTCATATGTAGGTGTCATATAATTATTTCTCCAACTTGACGTTTAAATACAGAGACGAAGCACGAAAAAACAACTTTGACTCATTTTTACATACAGAATAATTAATGCTTTTTTCTGAAACGGAATATTGAAAATTAATAATTCATAAATAATGTAATATGTTTAAGTGGGTACATAACTTTGCTAATTTGAATGTAAGCACTGTTGTAAATTTTTGTTATAGATACAATAACTATATTGTTTTTTCGAAAATCTATATCGCCTTCAAAAGAAAAGACTAATTATAACGAATGCTGTTTTTTATTCGTAGTTGGAATATAGTTTATATATAATAAAAATATGATATATGTTTCTAATTGTTTATTACTCCTCCATAATACAACACAGTTTTGAATGAAACATGAATTTCTAAGTTACACCTACTCTTATAATTAAATACGTATTGATCACGTATACCATTTACGTATTATAATAAGCGTAGCATTTGTACAGAATATCTAATCATTGCGCATTAAATAGTGACCTAATAGACTTATTTTAATCAGTATCTTAAATTTTGTGTCATTTATAAAATATTTTTCTATTTAATTAGTACATACATTGACATAATTTTTTTATTTCATAAAATATATTCGTGACAATCTATTTTCTCAGAAATAAATTTACAAAAGACAATTTTCCCATTTCAGAACGGTAAAGATAACGCCTGCCATCTAAATAAACACTGTGTTAAAGTTAAAGCCGTATCGTGTATAAACCAGAACGTATCAGCCTGCTGGCGAGTTTTTATTGTTCACCGTAGAATAAGCGCTTAACTCTTACTGTTTTGGATAAAACATATTGTAAGTACTCCTGTGAAAAATTAATTGTCATACAATTTGAAAATAGTTTATATTCCGTTACAATGTAGTAACCACGTACTATTTATTAATTGTACAATTCAGATTTTTTATCAACACTATATAATGCAATGATATCAAACAACATTTGTAAACTGTAAGATAAGATATCCTAAGGTAAATTTTTAGCAACATCTCTTTTAATGAAATGTAATTTGAAAAGGATAAATTGACAAAAGTCGATGATACAACAATACTTTTAAATACTTTCGCCTTAGTGCTTCTTTCTATGGTGTACTTCTCAGTGATGTTTTATTTGAACATATATAACTAAAACTTCGACAATATTCAGTCGAAATAGAAGCTAATGAA
The DNA here is from genome assembly GCA_025727935.1 of Hebomoia glaucippe. Classification (NCBI taxonomy): domain Eukaryota; kingdom Metazoa; phylum Arthropoda; class Insecta; order Lepidoptera; family Pieridae; genus Hebomoia; species Hebomoia glaucippe. Next base: position 5,085,323 of record JAOSYY010000016.1, read on the forward strand.
TTATAAATAGTGAGCCTTTTAACAATTCTTAAAACTCCACTTACATAAAATACGCAACAATAGTTTTTGATCTGCAAACTATAAAAGTAAACTCGATATTCCTTTGCGACAGTCAAAGAAAGTTTTACTTAAAAAATCATTTATTTCCTTAGGGTAATATGAAATGAAACGTAGGAATAGAGTTACTAAGCTGATTTGTCACAATAAAAGTTTAATCTCAATGCATAAGATGTTTTTATTTAACCAAATTAATGGAATTTTCGTAATGAAAATTTATGAAGTAGCGAGTAGACAAATACTATTGATGAGCCATCAATGAGTCCTCTTTGCATGACTATTTCGTGAAACATTTTTTATTGTAAAAGAAAAGACAAACCTGTGGTGATAAATGGGATACTCTTATTATTAAGCTAATGTTATTAAAAACAAGAAAAAATCATTATCAGCTTGATTAACATTTGAGTATTCAGACGTTGTGCTTACTATAAGCTTTACCCGTGTTATATGCTACTAGATGTATGAAACAACTTATTCACCCTTGTCGCGTGAATATTCCCCTGCTCGTATTCTTACAAGCTTTTTGTTAGCTGTTTCCGAAACTTTACTGCACCCGTCACGTTGTTGACACGGAAACTTTCCACACAAATTAATGTCTTTGTTGAGGAGTATAATGGCAACGTCGAGCCGTCTTTACAAGAAGCGGTACGAAATTTTATTTGAAGTTTTTTACAGCTCACTTTGAATTCAATGCTACAATATATTTTCACTTATATTCATTTTATCTTTTCATTTATGAAAGTAATATTTTAAAGTACTGTATACCTGTGGTCTGTCCATGAATTAAGTTATTTTATCAGTTTCGGTAATTTTTTCGAATAAATTTTATGAAAAGTAGATTTATTGACGGTATAGTTATGTTCATACTTAACTCTTTATTTTTCTGACATGTTAATTACGTGAACTGTACTGTCATTACATACAATTCGTAATAAAGAATATTGTTTTCTACATACATACTGACAAACAACTTAAAACACAAATTACATGTGTGTTACTTTAACGTAAAACGTTAATGATACACAGAATATGCATATTGGGACGTGATTGAAAATATTAAACAAAGATGTTTTTACCCATAGAAAACAATATCAATATTTTGAAATAGAATTAATATAGACTATATTATTCATTCTGATTTTTAACGTTAATTCAAGGTTTTCTTTGAAAATGTTTCTTTACTAAGACCGTTGTTCCGTATTTTAAGAGTTACCCTCGAGAACATTTATTAACTTAGTAAAGTATAATGTTTTTCTAAAGACTATTTAATTAGGGAATCGGAAATGATCGGTTTAAAAGTTATGCTCATTAACTAAAATTATATATTTAGCTGAGTTTTTAAGTGAAGCATTATAGGTTACGATTCAAATTTAAAAAATATATATGAAAATCTGTTTGAAGTATGTATTAAAATATTTAAAAAGGCACCTTTAAAATTAAGCACTTTTTATTACCATAGGTAACTTTGTCAACTGCAATAACGATAGATGAAGAAGAAAATGTAAAATTTTCTGTGTTTATATATTAGATTGTAGTTCTAAAACTACTAGGTTTTTTTACAAACAATTTAGGAAAAATTGTACGACTACTGTGAAAAAATCTAATTACAACGAATGAAATACAATTAATTTGTACTAACATAAAATAAAACTTTATGGTCCCTTTCGCAGTAATAAAATCGTGTAACAAAATTAACATCCAATGTGAAATTTCTTGAACACGGCAATAATGAAGAAATTAGCTACGAACAAGCTGAAATCGCAAAGGAAAAAAAATATGTTAATCTTATCATAAATAATACCGATATAAGAATAGGGTTGTTTAAATCTGAAAAAAAAATAATTTACACGTGTTTGCTCGATGGTATATGTGACATGGTTCACATTGCATTTGACAAAGTTTATTTTATGACAGACTACAAATAATCTGAAATTGTTAGTCATCAGAGTAATAAAAGTTTGTAAGCTACACAGCTTGACAGATAATTGCGTTGGTATTATATAATATTCCGTGTAACAAGCTCCGCCATTTCAAATTGAAAGACTTGGTTGTTAATCGGGCCCTTGTGAGTTACATCAACATTAATATAACATTAAGTATTTGGTATACATACTCCTAATCACGCCTTTTTTCCGTAGGGGTAGACATACGCTACACTTTTTCACTTGCTATATTCCTGACAAATATATGAGTTATAACTTTATCCTGTACACGCATTAGTATATTTTTATTTATTAATTTTTATTAGTTAGTTTACAGCTATAAATATTGTCATTATACATAAAACTATGCTTTCATACATGCATGTTTTGCTTATTATATGTTTTATTTACAATTTAGCTTGACTTATCAAATGCTTCTTGGTACATTCCGGATTAGATAAAGAACTTATATCTACTTATATTCAATTTCAACAATGTCACAGAGCGTTGTCTTTTTTTCAAGTTATGTACTTTTTTATGCGATAAGAAGGCAAACGAGCATACAGTTCACTTATATTAAAGCAATTTCTGTCGCCCATGGACACCTCCAAGATCAGTAGATATAGAAAACGCTTTGCCATCCATAAGAACTTATTTTAGTGTTATTTCAAGTATTCAAAATATCACAGACTGAAATCGAAATGCGCATAGCACTTCTTTCCCTTCTATGTACTCGGTACAGGTTTCTCACATTAGGATATTGCCCAACGTGGTCAATGTCACTTGCTTCCAAAAAACCTTTGACAACCCTATCCATTATGACAGCGAAGTACAATAAAAAGTTAATAAAATTATGTTTAACTGTTACATTGGGGTTCATTAGAGAGTTGAATGTTCTCAAAGTATTTAATGAAGCCCACGAGTTTATGACTAACTAGTGGGAGTAATTTATGGGTCCTTTGATAATATAATTAAGGCGCTTTGGAAAATATAATTGCGCACTTTTAATAAGTAAATAATTAATACGATGTAAGAAAAATATTAGTTATTTGTGTTTTTTTTTCATTAGCTTCAATTTTTAGCAAGACTCACAAGTCTTCATGAAAAGTATTTTGAGGCTGTCAAATAAATATTAAATAATAGGTGTTTTATTCTAGATAATAGCGACAACTACAAACAAATGTAAGTAAAGATCCAAAAAATATACAAATATCATATCCCAAAGCTTTTGTTACGCCGGCATCCTGTCATATGGGTAATTAAACTTAATTACTTAATTAGTCCACTCTGCTGTAATACCCCTTGAATAAACGCCAATTACTGTTTATTTTATTATTTACGACGGTTAGCAACAGTAACTTAGTATTTGATGAACCTTACAGTAACGTCTATTCGTATATAACTATTTCCTTCGAAATGCCTCGGCTATCTAGTGAAGTGATAAACCAAAGAGATGCTTTTCCAGAATGTACTTTTTTTATTCACTTAAATAAAAAGAAGTAGCCGTCACTGTGATTTTATCTCCATACCAAACTTGTTAATATTGATTCAGTGTTTAGGCCTGAAAGCGCTATAAACAAGGAAACTAACTTTTACATGTATAATATTAAAGTTTTATTTAGAATTATTATTATTATTAGCCTTTATTGAACAGTACTACATAAATTTTCTTAACCTATTACAAATGATTTTAATTTTTTGACACCGGTATATATAAATGTAGACTGTTTTGCTTTCCAGCATAGGCCTCCCCCAGAGTTTGCCACAAAAAGCGGCTCCGTGCTTGTCTTATCCAGTTTAGTTATTTAGAATACTTTTATTGAAATATTTAATATACTTTATTGTTGGAGATCTATATAAATGTAGCAAAATGTATTTCTGTTAGTAATATCGTAATTATAATGTAAGGTAAGAGACGTGCAAGTTATAATTTTTTTGTCTATCTGTATGTGGTCCGGATAATCTCCGTATAGGTATTGACGGGACTTTCGCTGGCACATGTTTGACGCTATGACGCGTAATATAGGCTACTTTTTCGCATTCGCAACTATGCCTACGATAATTTTAGTATAAAATTATCGTAGGCATAGTTGCGGGACAAAAAATGTGGTTTCATTACAAATATTATTCTTATTTTTCTACTGTTCTATATGTGTCGATCCACCTACTAATTATATAACATAAAAAATGTATATTCAGTTCTATGTAGCTTTTACAACGAAGAATGTTTTATGGAAAATGAAAGTTTAAATGAACTTAAAAGCACGCTAAATTTGTTAAAACCAGCGGCAACACAGAGAATTTAATAAAACACAAAGAATCAAGCACGAAGTATACTTTTGTTTGAAGTTTTATAAAAAGGTGTAATAAAAAAGTGAAGTTACGATATGAGCTAAAGTTCACGAGGACACACGCTCATAATCTCCATATTTTTACGACTTTTCTTTCCAGAGCAGCAATTTTAATAAATAAAACCTCTCAGTTATGTCTACGTGTGCCGCTAAAAGGTACACTGTTCTTATCAATAATTCTCATCTATAACAAATAATAAATGACTAGAGCGCCAGAGCCTCTAAACTTTGATAAATAACACGGATTGGGGTAGACACTGTCAAGGAAAAGAAATGTACAAACATTTTTTTATTTTGTAAAAAGGAGTTCGTGTGGAGGTTTTTTAATTTAAGATTCACATTATTATTTTTTCACATTAATATTATAAGCAATGTGAAAAAATCTCTTGACTTTTAAATTGGCTTCGTATCAAACATTATCCGTGAGAATACCTTGTATTTTATAAAAACACATATTTCATAGAATACGCAAAAATATATTTATATTTCTTACGAATATCTTCAACAATTACATGTTCTTGTGAGGTTGCAACATATTATACAGAAGTGCTGCTCCTGAGGCCTGGATGTAAACCCTGATATTGTTATATAATATATTTTACACAGTTCTAACCAAGCAGTATAATAAATTGGCCGATTTGAGACTTTTATCCATTTTCAAAATTAAATAAATTCAATACTCATTTTCGTTTTTGAGGCATAGAGTAGTTGTGGTTGTCATTAATAACATTGCATGCATTGCATTATGTTATACTTATTCAGGCTAATTTTAAGTTACCGCGAGATTTATAGATAACTTAATGTAGTAAAACGTACTAAATATGGATATTACAACTAATTTGCATTAGTATTCACTATTTTTATTTAAAAAAAAGACAATAAATCTTATTTGTTTCAGATGAAAGACATGAAATTCTAATGAAAATATAAAAAAATGGGTTTGAAGTATATAATCCTAATGATAGGATTTGCAACTGTCGAAATAAATCTAACTGAGAGTCGTCAAAATGAAAAACGGAGATGGAAATCTGAAAAGTCCCCATACTCACATTACGTAAACATCTGCGATATACAAGACAGAGTATCTAAAGTTCATTGCTATTGCGAAAGTATTAAGATTAAAACGGCTACGAAAGCCGATTGCTGGGTGTTCAACGGTGGCATCGCTGAAGACGATCCATTTTGGTCCAACTTCTATTCTCAACCAAGAATTGAAAAACTCTCATTCAATGTCAGAGCAGACGGGGGATTAACTTTTATCCCTGCAAAAGTCATCGTTCGTTTAGACCATTTACTAAACTTAAACATCCAGTATGCAAATATTTATAGCATACCATCATTTGCTTTCACGAATTCAACGACACTAAGAGAAATAACTTTGACGAAGAACAAAATTGTTAAATTAGAAAAAATGGCGTTTGCGCATTTGATTATGTTAGTAAATATAAGTCTTAATGATAATCAAATATCGGAAATAACAAACGACGTTTTCTACGTTCTGCCTAACTTACAAAGACTATATCTTACCAAGAACACAATAGAGGTTTTACATGACGGTTGTTTTACACATTTGAATAATTTGATAAAATTGGATTTACATAACAATTTGTTGACTGTAGTAATCAGAGAAAACTTTCAGGGGCTATCCAATTTAATTACTCTTGATATGAGAAACAACAAATTAAGTATGATAGGCGACCTCGCATTTGCAGAACTTTGGAGTCTTCAAGAACTTTATCTAGATGAAAATGAAATAAAATTTATTTCAGAAAGAGGTTTTGGTGGATTGACTCAACTTAAGAAACTTTCTTTAGCCGATAATGAGTTAGCGACGTTGGATGACGGAGTGTTTGACGATATACAAAAGTTAAATGTCTTGGATCTTAGGAGCAATAACTTGGAAACATTAAAACAAGAGACGTTAAGAAGTGTTGTGGAGAATATGAAATCGAATTATGCATTAATCTCTCTTGACGGTGAGTTTCATGGGAAGTATTCCTCTCTTTATAATATAAATTCCTCTGATAACACATTTGATAGTCTTTATTTTTAATTAATTTTTATAGAAGGCCTTGGGATCTAAAACAGTTTGTAAATAAGTATTGCCAAACTTACGTTATTTATTTTTTATTTTTTATAAAAATTTTATATTATGTTTTGACGTATAATCACATTTGATTAATCAAATAAGCCAACTGTTGGCAACGTTGATCAATAAATTAGTGAAGAGGAGTGTTCATAATGTTGCGTTTAATTACATCAAAAGTTAGTCACATTCAAGTTTTAAACTTAATCCAGCTCACGACGCATAACCTCATATAACCGTTCCTTATTAACTTTCAACAACTACCTTACATCCACGTCGACTTAACAACTAAGCCGTAATACCTTTGCTATAGAAATTACATACAATTTCGGGCTTTTAATAATTTGAAATACTTATATATGTTTTGATGATGTGCATGATTTTTTAAGAAAGTCATATGTTGGTGTCTATAATATTTTTTATTGAAAAATCTATTATTGGAGGACTTTATTAATTGAATAGAACCCAAAACAACGATTTTTAGATTTTTTATCTGTTTGTCTCCTTGCCCGTCTCTATGGACTATCCATGTATTTTACCTGTACTACCTCTAGTTAAATGACAATTTAAGTGGAAAATATTGCGTGTTGTGAGGCTATAGATGCCACAATACTGCTACCCACTGGACTTGTATTTGCAGATATGATTATGCTATGATAATACATATATTACCATGGAAATCAATTTTTTTTAGAGTTGCTGGAATGCTTAATATTGCTTAAAATTTTAGATACGTAACTGTTATCAAAATTAAATAAGTTAATATGTGATTATTAAGACAAATAACAATAAAGTAATATGAAAGAATATCTATATAATTATAATTAAATATCCGAAGCAGGACTTGATGGATCTTATGATAAACTTTTGTTTGCTTTAAATTTTTGTTTTTAATATCTTATTTGTATATATATTTAACATATACTGTCATAAATTCATAATTTAAGTTATAATTTTTTATATCTAAATATATTTTTAATTGGCCCAGGAAATAAGCTGACATGTGACTGCAGATTAGCTTGGCTTCATAGACTTCGCGATGAAACCCGAAGCAAACGCATAAGATCATCCCTCAGCCGTCTCAACTGTATCATGGATAACAAACTAAAAAATAAAATGGTTGATATTAAAATTCAAAAAGATGAAATAAACAAAAGTAAAATCCAAAAAGCAGATAGGACATACGATGACGAATTTGATGACAGTTACGATGATACATTACAGGATCAAGAGACAGAATTAGATCAATCTAAAATAGAATATCGGAAGAGACTTTTAGATATCCCCAAGGACATGTTGCCTTGTCCAAACAAACTAGCTTCTGAGTCACCATACTCACCCCCCAATCAAGATGAAGTGAAATATTATAAAACATCAGGTAGTGAATTACATACGTCAATTTTATCTATGTTTATCTGCATTTTTACTTACATATTTTAAAAAAATTTAAAGAGATGACTATTTAAGATACAGTAAGATGTGATAAGTGAGAATTGTGAATATCGTAGTTGATAAAAATATATATTTGTTTTAATTTGTGTCAATATCATACACATATTATTACAATTCGAAATATCTTTTGTGAAATATTGTTTTCTCAATTTACAACTTTGAACTTGAAAATAAGTTTAAACCACTTCATTCAGCTGTTCTGATAAATCTTATACCAAAAATATACTGACGCAAAATTTAGAGGGAACTTCTTTACTTATAAGAACATATCTCAACAAAAGGGTAATTAATTATATAGCATAACACAAGTATTCATTATTTATATTGCACACATTATACGATAGGGTCTATAATGTAAATAGTTAAGCAAAAATTGAGCGAAACTGTGAAACTTTTAAAAAATATTAAATTTATCCAATTATTTGCTCACAGAGAACTCTTTATAGCCATATACCTAAAAGTTAAATTAAGTTTGTATAAATTCGTTCTAGGTATGATTACATCCAGTAGCCTTTCAAAATTTTCATGAAAAATATCAATGTCGTCGTAATGTCACACTTTTAGTCAAGTTTATTTGGAACTGTTTAATTTTATGAAAATATTCTTTGAAATTTAGGTATTACAATATTTATGTTTAATTGTTTTAATATAAGTTATAACCAAAGATTATTAAGCCTATTAAATAAAACTATACGAAAGCTATGAACCATATAACTTAGTGACGTATTTATTACATAAATTTATTTTCATTTTGAAAACATTAATTAAAGGATTTGTTAATGTAAATATATCGTAGTTTAATTAGGAAAAAAACTGTGTAATAAATTTAAAATGTGAAATAAATTGGTACCTTTTTGATATTTTTTTTTGCCACAAATTAAAACATTAATAAAATCCCGAATTTTAGAATTGAACTCTACTTTATTTTAAATATCTGGACCCGTATTTTGATTGACACTTTTAAATTACACATTCAAAAGCTTGCGATTATTGATGGAAATGTATAGGGCATTTGCAGATTTGTTTTTATTTTAATTATCAGACTATCTCTCAGCCGTCTCAACAATATAATGAATTACAAATTAAGAAATAACATGTGTGATACTAAATTAAAAAAAAATAAATAAATAATAGGCATACCTGAAAGCTGATAGAGGATACGATGATTTAGACAACTCTGACGTTAAATATCGTACAAGACTTTTATACATCTCTTAAGATGTACTACTTTGTCCAAACCGTTTCAAAGTCATCCTTGGGTGAAGCTCAATCAAAATGAAGTTAGATATTACAAAACATGGCGTAGTGTATTGTATGTAACTACTCACGCCAATTTTCTACACATATTGGAGGTGCCTTTCGCACACAATATCTTTTAAAATACTTTAATATTATAAAGCCGAAGAGTCTGTTTTTTTGAACGCGCGAATCTCAGGAAGCGCTGACGCGAGGGAAGCCGCTAGCAAAAGCTAGTAAATTTTTACCTTTATAACCACTGTGTTAGTTTGATGATCTATATTTATATTATATAAAGATTCATTAAAATCCGTTCAGTGGTTTTCGTGTGAAAGGGTAACAAACAACCATACATACTCAAAAACTTTTGCGTTAATAATGTTATTCATACCTTAATACTTAAATATTTTATCGAACTTTTAATAAAATAAAGACTCAGGCGGGTACTTATAAGTTATTAAAATTTGACAACTTTTATAACTTATAGTTATTATATTATATATTATATTAATATAAGCCTTCTAATAGAATGTATCCGTGTGAATAGTTGACTTAACTAGAGTATAATAACTCTATTAGCGTCATTTTTTTTAAATTTCTTCAACAGTTTAGAATGACATTGAAATACACGTATACTAATATAAAGGTACATTCACACATGGACTAAAACATGACCGAAGTACCTACCTATACAATATATTTTTGATAAATAAAAATGAGTTTGTTTATGGAAGTAAAATGTCTGGTAACTTAATTAAAATTAATAAATTCAAAACGTTTACATTTTCCCCTTTAAGTGTAACAGATGTTGTATAATTTTTTCTCATAAAAATCCGGAAATTAAATCGGTAGGACTTTTACAGAGCCTTTTATGATAGCCCTGTTTTTTGCTTCCTAAATATAAATATTAAAACACATATAAGGGTTGCGTTTGTTTTAATTTTTTGCCAAATATTTTGTCAACACAAATATCTTAAACCAATATTTGGCATGGAAAATATACACTTTATTAAATCATCTAATGATAAATTGGTTTCGCAGATATGCGAAACCGAAAGTAAATAAAAAAATATCTAATATTAGATTCAGATAATTTATAGAGCGACCTTAAACACTAATTATATTCTTCAATATAAATCTTCTGTGCCTTTGTTTGTAATCAAACACCTTCCGAATGGCTGGACCGGTATCGATGAACTGAAAACAGTTTTTCAGTTTTTCGAGAAGGGTTTAGTTTATATTTAAGACGTGTGTCGACGTGGCAGCGTCTGTCAAGTTTTCCAGTATACTCTAAAATGACAGGACGTGTAAATGTTATAATGAAACATTAACCTAATATATTTAGGGGAAGTCGAGCAAGTTCGTCCCTAGCAGCTTACAATGTTCTCTGCGGGATTCTATCATTTTTGTGAGCCAGTTATATTTATTAAAATTATAAAAAATAAAAATATTTTCCTTATAATATTGCTTAAAGGCCAAAATAAAAACACTAAGTTTATTGTCGATATCCGATTCTAGTTTAAATTGTTAAAATTCGAATTTAATTTATAAGAACGATTAATCTTCTTTTAAGGGAAGGTGAGCCCTGTTTAAAGATTCCCTCAGTCACCTTATAATAAATAGCCTATTTAGGGTCCCAAGAAACTGGCCTATTAGTCTCGCACGGCATACGGAGGGGCAACAGATGGCCGAAACATTAACAGCACGTTCACTTCGGTATTAAAAGATTTGTTACAACCATTATATGAAATAGAGTCATACCTAATTTTAAACATTTATATGCACCCTCTTTGATAAAAGCATCATCGATATACATAGGTAATCTTTAACAGACATAAAACTCATGAGAGAAACTTCTTTTACTGGTAATAAGAAGAATAAAACACTTCTATTTAACCAAAAAGTTGTCACTATTACTACTCGTATGTAGCCCATATACACACACATATAAGATATTTGCCATAAATGTTACAAGTTTAAACCTCTCTTAAAGTTATGTTTAAGACAATAAGTTTATTAATACAGGCGGAAGTTGATATATGACTTGTGGCGACGGCAATTTAACTTGCTGACTGATGAAAGGTCAGATAAAGCTTTTATTAACACTAACTTTGCCTCTTGTTGCTCTGGGATATAGAGTAATTTAACACATCATACTTAAAATTAAATGAATATTTGAACTAGTAGTATGAAAAAAAAAAAGGTAATTTATTATGCTATCGGGAGGGAAGAAGCAGTAGATGTTGCATGGTGTAGTTAGTTAATATAAACGTCAGATATTAGCAACAAAATCAACAAACTAAATAACAAAAAGCCGCGATGTAAAATAATATTAATTAAAAAACTTCTAATATTCATATATAAAGTTCAAAACTATTTTCATATAAATAATAGCTAGAAATCATAACGGTATCTGAGTTATTATGAATCAAAAGTACACGCAGCATTGGCACAAATTATATACATACTGTATCTTTCCTATTCAACGCATGAGGTTTATCAGTGATTCCAAAAGTATAGCAAAACAATGTAAGGGCTTTAAATTTAAATTTGTTTAGTAATATACTGTAATTTCTATATACCATTACTCTGTATTCGTAAAGATAGGTGACGTAATCACAGAAGTTTGCAGATGACGTCCTTACGGTCGAATCAGATTAGGGTGAGCGAGGGGTGAGACTTCAACCTTGATATGTGTTTGTCCGTAGTCTATGTCTTTAACATTTAATGGGGCAACGCTATGTCAATTCGGTATTTTACAAATGACAAAAATTCAAAGTGGTACATACTTCATCCAAATGTTATAAATTATAATCTGTAATGTAATTAAATATATTTTAAATACAAAATATATCATTGTATGAACGATAACAACAGACCTGAAGTACTTACGAGATCGTAGATCGAACAACGAAAATCATGATTATTTTTATCTTTCAATTAAGAATGTTGCTTTATTGTTTATGGTCACCTGAAACTCTTACCCTACCTAAAAGGTATTGCCAGATACTTATGAATGTTATAAATACGATAATATATCAGCGACAAATATACTCGTACATTAAAACACTATAAAGTTTTACTTTGAAAGGTTAGAAATAATATAAATCGGAGACTACAGTGCTTTGTTAGTATTCTAGTCTGCTTTATTTATTTATCTTTATATGGCACAATTGCTGCTTTTTCTAGCGTTGAATAGCTTCACAAATATTATGGGTATACCCCATTATTAGTAAAGAAAATATAAAACGAAAATTGAGTGCCACGTGAGTTGAGGGTCGTTTAACATTTTTTCCTGAAACGTGATCACAAGCGTGTTTTTATTATATTCAAATCTTGAAAATAAAAACTTGTTAACTAACAGGAAAAACTTAAGGTTTTTCATATTTCATGTTTACTTGGTACCAGAATTTTTATAACACAAACTTTTTTAATTTATAAATGGCGGTAATTGGGATGATTCATGTCTTATATCTCCACATAAGGAAACGTGAAAATTTCCCTAGTATTTGGACAATTATAATACTCACTGCAACATTCTCTCGATACATCTATACCGAAACCAAAATTTTAAATTAAAATACCGTTGTAATTAATCGGTTTAGATTCATATATTATGTCTTTTTAATTTCACGGCTATGTACAAAGCGCTACAGAGCTCTTATCTGGCAATACTAGCATCATTTTAAAGGTTTTAACATAACCTACAAAACGACGCTATGCATGATTAGTCGGGATATTGCGTTCAACAGTTATAGGAGTGTAAACATGGAGTTTACTAACGCCGGAGTTCACGCTATTTTAAAGTTTTCCTGCGTTAAAGGCAAATCGGCTAGATAACCGTTCCGTGAGATTAATGGTGTTTTAGGGGATGGTATTCTATAATTTCGACCCGCGAAGGAATGGTTTTGACGATTCAGAGCCGGTGAATGCGACACCATGGATAAGCCAGCCGGTAGAAGACCTGTGACAACGAATACCGATCAATTCATGGAAAACATTGTAGACCAGCATGTGACATTGCCCAAGAGATGAGAGTTAGTCACCAAACCATTTTAAACCATCTGCAGAAGGCTGGATACAGAAAAATAAGCTTGATGTTTGGGTGCCGCATGATTTGACGCAAAAAAACCTGTTGGACCGAATCAACTCCTGCGATATGCTGCTGAAACGGAACGAACTCGACCCATTTTTGAAGCGAATGATGACTGACGACGAAAAATAGATCACATACGACAATATCAAGCCAAACGGTCGTGATCGAAGGCAAGCGAATCGTCCCAAACAGTGGCAAATCCGGTATTGATGGCCAGGAAGGTTTTGCTGTGTGTTTGGTGGGATTGGAAGGGAATCATCCACTATGAGCCCATGTGGCCAGACGCTTAATTCAACCATCTACTGCGAACAACTGAACCGCTTGAAGCAGGCGATCGATCAAAAGGGTCCGAGAATTGGCCAACAGGAAGGGTGTAGTCCCACCAGGACAACGCACTTCGTTGATAACTCGTCAGATGCGATGGGAGCTCGGATGGGAGGTTTTTTGTACCCATTATATAGCCGGACATAGCGCCAATCGATTAACACCTGTTCCTGTCCATGGCAAACGCCCTTGGTAGTGTAAAGTTGAACTTAAAAGAAGCTTGTGAAAAGTGGCTCTCCGAGTTCTTCGCAAATAAGGAGGGCGGTTTTTACGAGGGGGATATTATGCAGTTGCCGTTTAGATGGAGACAGATATTTGAACAAAACGGCCCTTTTTTCAACTAAATCCCATCACTAACACTTTTTATAAAACATTGAACAAAGAGCAAAAAAGTGGAAAAGAGATACTTGACAATGAATATATATAAATAGTGTATCTAAACTACACAGGTTAGTATCTACACCGTCTTACATTCACCATGGCCTTCAACAAAACACTACGCCAATATTTGTAAGTTTGTGGTCCGAATCAACAAAATCCATTTTTTTCCAATGATTAGTTATACGTCACATTTTCACTGTTTAGAAGACTATCTTCGTTATTTGTTCTTGCGGTTCACTGAAGAGTGCAACCCATTCACCTAAATACATGACCACGTAATAAACGATAAAATTTAGTTATAGTTATTAGCCTATAAAATATAGAATTTAATACGATGAGAAAACTGCTTAGGTATTTATTCCCTCTCAGAATATAGAGAATAGAGTATGAGAAATATATGTTTTAAAACAAAACATTGTCGGAATTTGATCCAAAAACAGCTGAATAACAATGTTTCTTTGTTGGTGCGTGTGTGTAGTCCCAAAGGTAACCGTTATCTTGGATTTGCATTTTACTATGTTTGTTTAAGTCTCTTTAGATTATATCTGATAATTACCACTCTTTCTAAATTTAATTTCTATGAAAAGAATATAGATAATTATTACAAATGATAATATTCTGAGAAAATGAAAAGAAAATTAACATCTAAGAAGTTAACGCTTCTATAATAATCACTAAAATTTAAAAGTATAATTTAACAAGACACAAGTTTTATTGAGTTTTCTTTAAACCCTATGTTAGGACATCACCGGCATTCACGAGACAATCAAATTTTTAACACGTATAATTAATTAGCTGGGGTAAATGCTCATAATCGATTTATATTTTTTATGTTTCTTTTCTAAACATAAATAACTTTCTTTACCTATTAAAATTTCTAAACAAAGTCAATAAATATAATATGTATGATCATTGTCTATTTATTTCACTTTAAATATTTAATTAGAAGAAACATGCTTATGAAAAAATATATTTTTTAAACTTTCGAGGTAATTTATGACTATAAATAGAACGGTTTTGAATATTACGATCAAAGGTAAAATAGTAGCATAGTTATTACTAAAGACAAAATATTTATTCGCATCTGAACATAAATTGTCAAACTATTTTTTAGAAAACAAATAATTTACATTTTTTAATACGTTATAAGTAATTTATTATTACATTTCCATACCACATACCTCGATTTTAAATAAGTTTCGTGCACATGCAAGTAAATGCTACAATGAACTACCGAGAAATATAAATAATAACAAGAAAACTACTCCAATGCGGTGCAATTATCCCTTTTACACGTTTATTTTTTGTTTTTTGCTTAAATTTCTACTTTTATTGAGTTGTTGAAAAAAAATGTACGTTATTTTAAAAATTTTGACTTAGGAAATGATTCAAATAGATTGTTTTTGTATAGTTTTGAATTAACTCTGAAACATCATTTTACCCATCTCACAGTAAATAAAATATAGGTATAAAGTAGCGGACTCAACAGACGTTGTCCTATACATCTGCAATTAGAAAATTTCAAGCATTTTAAATTAAGCTGAAACTATTTCGAAATATTTTCTCAAATTGATCTCAGCACTAATTGTCGGGAAAAACTGAAATTAAAATAGAAAATAACTGAACATTTGATACTGCGTTAGTAGCACAGAGCGCCGGATCCAATATAAAGCATTTCAAAATCAACAACTGCTTACAAATAAAAAACTTATTAGAAAACCATTTTTCAGTGGACTAAATTGTGAATCTTAACCATTCATAATTCAATCCTCTTAAACAAGCACAAAATATGTCATGAAAAGTGGTCCAGCCGTTTAGGGGGAGTTTAGTAACAAACAAACGGACAGAAGAAATATAATATATGTACTCGTATATATACTATATTTCTTATGCAATTTGTTGTCTTTAAAGTGTGTCATTTGACTATTAATTGATATAAAGTTTATACATAAAGGGCTTACATACAAATGACGCCTCATTTCTAGTATTTATAATCATCTATTTCCATAATTAATTACTTTAAATATTCCTGTAACGTAATTTTGATAACATGTTTTGAAAAAAAATGTGTATACATGAAAAAAAAAGTCTTGTGTTTACGCTGTATCACACTGTTTTTAACCACTAAAACCTT
The DNA here is from genome assembly GCA_025727935.1 of Hebomoia glaucippe. NCBI lineage: Eukaryota > Metazoa > Arthropoda > Insecta > Lepidoptera > Pieridae > Hebomoia > Hebomoia glaucippe. The sequence continues at coordinate 5,101,362 of JAOSYY010000016.1, forward strand.
CACGATTATATAATCGTGAAGGTTTCAGTGGTTATATAATCAGATTGGTTTGATAAAGGTGAGGTTATGAATTTACAAGTCAATTTATTGTCCATGGTTACGGCCTGACAATAGGAGTCGACAGATAAGCCAGGTTTAGGTTGAAATACGAATAGCATGGATGAGGTACAAATGTCATAGATGTGACTTTATATAGAATCAATATTTTATCTTATATAATTTTACTTTTATTTTATTTACAATAAATGGCTTTTTCCTGCGGCTTCGCTCGTTTTCATGTCGCTTTTGTTATCCACGTTTGGTTGTCTATCATATGGCTTTGGGTAAAATCATTTTGGGATTCATGTAAAATTATTACAATTATTTAGAATAAATTAGCATTAATTAATTAGTTTTATATAAAGTAATTATAACAAGTTTATATAATAAGAATATGACTATGTAATTTAATTATGTTACATACTTATGTAAACGTAAATTTTTACGTAATGGATCATATCCAACAGTTTTAGGAGATTGACAAGGATGTACATATTAAAGAAAACTTTAAGCCAGAATTCAGTTTTACGACTAAACCCAGGCACGAAACAGAGTATCTCCGTCACACCGGAATTATACAGTGGAGTTACTACATTACATTATCTATTAGCCTAGTGTGCTCTCTATGGTATAGTATGCAATAAAATTGTTACTTTATGAGACCCCGTATTTATAGATATTCAGATCACATTTGTACCTGCAAAAGCTAATGTACGTTTTTACATGATCCCGATTGAAAATACACGATTGAAACGCTTAATAGGGCGTACGCCCTATTATATGAAAAACATTTTCCTGTTATACCAAAAGAAAAACTTATTTTTCGATGCGTATAAAGTCTATACGATAATTGTAAAATAAATGCATGTTCATCATCTGTATATATATATACACATACACACACACACACACACACACACACACATATCTAATATATAAAATTCTCGTGTCACAGTTTTCGTTGCTATACTCCTCCGAAACGGTTTGACCGATTTTGATGAAATTTTTTGTGCTTATCCGGTATCTATGAGAATCGGCCAACATCTATTTTTCATCCCCCT